>CATQJA010001975.1:0-20445 GCA_958295435.1 Mesorhabditis spiculigera | reverse complement strand
CCTTGGTGGTAAGACGCTTGGCTGCTTGTCACCCACCTTGATGGTGTCAATGTATGTGTGGACGGTGATGGCGTGGAAGGTCGTCCATAGGCCACACGTGTAGCCCCTGTATCGTCCCGAGGATCCCTCACAGTGTTGCCACGATGAATTCGTAGGGAATGGCCGGGCGTACACGCGCTGGAAAACGGGGTTAGTAGTTTTGCGGGTACGATTTTTGTATGTGTATCTTGAATGCGATTTGGGTAAGAATCCAGATACCCCCCCCCCAGCCGGCCCACAACTTTTGTATTTCGGCTCCCTGTTCATCTACAGGTGTGTAAAGTATACGAAAAGGTTCGTCTTGCTCTGGCGAGTATTTTGGTTTACTTTACACACCTGTAGATGAACAGGGAGCCGAGATACGCTAGGCGGAGGCCGGCTGGGGGTTATCTGAAGTCCAGCCGGCATTTGTTGGTGCCCACCTCAATCATCTCAAATTGGCGAATCCATCCTGAGCGAGGGGAAATGGCCGTAGCCCTTCCGTGCCTCCAGCCATTCCCTCATATGCGTGAAGACGAGGCGGGCACGCTCCGAGTTCTTCAGAATCTGCACAAAAATGGGGCATAAGATTTTTGCTGACTTTTTGCATACCGTCGACGAGGTCCTCTTCTTCCTCACCGTCCGTCGCAGCTCTATCGAGAACAGAGAGCACCGGGAAGTGCTAAAAATATTCGGGTGGTTTTAGAGCTGTAATTCTTAATTCTGTATAAAAAAACAGGCAAAAATTAAATTTTAAGTTTTCTAAATAAAATCTAATGGGCATTGAATGCAGAAACACGGGTATTTTCGCCTGATTCATGGGAAAACATACAACAAATATCGATCTTCGACTAAGAAAATAGATTTTTTTAAAGACTTTTTAAGGTTTCGTCATAGCTATTCCAAGTGCTAAAAATTTAGGCGTTTTTGTATGTTCACCTTTATATTAAACCAATACAACAAATATCGATTTTTTTAAAGCCGAAAATTGCCGATTTTCGACCAAAAAATGATTGTTTTCAAGATAAAATTTTTTTTCTGAATAGCTTTTCTGCTCAAAAATAGCTAAATCTATCACAGATTTGCGTTTTTCACGACAAACATGTGAATTATTGCCGACAAGGTCACTCACATTGGCGAGAAGATCGACAAAGTTGTAGAGATTGGTGAAGTTGTCCCCCTGCACCATGCCGCCGTGCACGTCACGCACCTAAACACCGAATTTCCAGATTGTGGCTTGCACTCACCGAGTCGTACAGGGCCTGGTGCATCGATTTGAGCATGTCCGTTTCGGAGACGTAGAACATGTCGGCGCACCTGAATTCTGGGGGTTAGAATTTCCGGCAGAAAACTAGGCTGAACTCCAGATAAACTCCCCCGCCGCCAGCCGGCCTCCGCCTGCCGTATCTCGGCTCATTGTTTATCTACAGGTGTGTAAAGTGTAACAAAATACTCGCCAGAGCAAGACGAACATTTTGGTATACTTTACACACCTGTAGATGAACAGGCGGCCGAGATACAAAGGTGGGGCCGGCTGTGGGGAGGGGGGGGTATCTGGAGTCTTACCGAAAACTACATACCGGTCTGGGAATCTTGCACAATCGACGACGGGTGCCAGGGTGGTGGTGATGGGGCGGAAGGTGGATGTTTGAATATTCTGCACGGGCATCACGTGGTGGCTGGCCCGGTCGGCGTTGATGGCCGCCTCGATCGCCGAAGGACGCGTTGTGCACGCTGGAAAATCGAATGTTGCTTCCAAAATTTGAATGGTGATCTACCGGCTCATGTAGATGGCCTGCTGGTGGTCACGGCGGAAGAGGGCAACCGACGGGAACTCGCGAATTCGCAGCATCTGCACCAACGGCGAGTTGGAGAGGGCGCGGCGGGTGCCGACAATCCCTCGCTTCTCCCACATGTCGAGTTGGAACTGAAAGAGGTTTTGGTGAAGTTGCAGCGCTTCACAACTTTTCACGCTTTGGCCCCCCTCCCCCGATACCGCGCTCAAAGCGGAGCACCAAGATTTTCCGGTAAAGATTGCTTAACGGGGGGGAGAATAAACGGGGGTGGAAACCATTTTTTCCTATAGGCCGTGTCGTGCCAATTCAAGCATGCCATCGGATAGAGCGTCGAAAATTATACTAAGCGATTTAATTAACAATGAGGTTTTGTTCTCTGAGTAAAATTTTTGCCGCTATAGCCGATGGCATTTTCAAAGTAGCAGGATATTCTTTATAAATACAAAAAATGTTTCCACGCTAATTTTATCCGCCCCCCCACGTTAAGCAACCTTTACCGATTTTCCAAACCCGAAAAGCCCCCGAATCAAGCTTCTCGATGTGGATTGCCGTTCTGGTACATACAAACCAGGGGGCAAACAGATAGACTTTTTTTCGAGAATCTAAGTCGAGGACTCGAGTCGCGCGCGCAGGGGCTTTGATCCCTCTCGGCGACGATCGAAGTTCTGTGCTGTTTGGCCATCTTTGATCAGATGAGAGAGAGGGGAGAGAGAGAGAGAGAGAGAGCGAAAGAGGAGAGAGAGAGAGGGAGAGGGGGAGAAAAAAGGAGGCTTGTAAACACTACGTGATGCACCCATCGACAAATCGAAGACGGACCACGAGACCCCGGGCCGCAGAACACCCCCTCCTTGTTTGCTAATTTGTGCTTGATGAGGGATGACTAGCGTTGGGAGCGGTTTAACGTACCTTGGACTTGAATTTTGAAAAATTTGGAAAACTGTAAAAACATACCCTTGCCCCGACACCATCGCTGATTTTGAAGACGATTGCCATGTAGTCGGCAGATTCGGGATCACCTTGCAGGGAGTTGGCCGTATGTTGGCAGCCTCTAAATAAGGTTACCACAATCAGTTCACGGACTGGAAGGGAGAGAAAGAGCAGGGAGGGAGCCAGAGAGAGAGAGAGGAGAGAAAGAGAGAGAGAGAGAGAGAGAGAGAGAGAGAGAGAGAGAGGAGATGAGAGAGAGAGAGAGACGGAAATGGAAGTTGAGTACCCTATCACGCCCCGTTAAAACTAACCCGTCAGCTTGAAGCAGGGTGAACTTGGCCAATCGGGGTGCCGGTTGAATGCGTACTCGTTGGAGATGGACCTAAACCATCGAAATGAATGTTAAGGAATTTAAGTTCCAACCTCAACAACGCGTCCCTGATGCCGTCGGCAGAATGCTGTGGGTCCATATGGACGGCATCGCTCGGTCGGCGGGCCGTTCGCGCAAAGTACTGTAACGGAATTGGTGCCAAAGATCCTATATTTTTGTTTACACTTAGGCGTTGGGAACTCGCTGATGCCGTTGGCCTTGCAGACGTCGACGTTGTAGCTGTCCGCGCAGTTCATCACCGCCACCGTAACCACCTAAAAATAGGGTTTTTGGTTTTAGCGTTTTCACGCATATTTGGCTATAAAATTCGTGTTTTCGATACCTTGTTCCATCCAAACACTTGGTTGGCGAATTCGCGGAAATAGGGGACGAAGGCTCGACAATGCCCGACCTGGAAATCTTATTTTGATAAGAATACCGCAATTCTATATTTCTACGGTATCCACCATCTCATCACAATTTTCTAACATTTCTATTTTCCAGCTTTTTTCTAGCTACAGGCCCCGTAAACAAGCCGTTTTATCTATTTGACTTGCACGCTTGGGGGGGTCAAATTGTCTGTTTGTCGAGTGTCGCTGTCTGCCGCCGGTGTGGGACCCGGATGGTACTGTCGCTCTCTCTCGCCAGCCATATCTCGCTATGCTCTCCCTTCGTTCGCTTTCGTTCTCTCTCTCTTTCTCTCTCTCTCTCTCTCTATCCCTCTAGCGTTATCCCAAAAGCCGTGTTTGTTTGAACCGGCTGACGATCTCTCAATCTTTTGCACACTCGATTGCTCGCCGAGATTGTCTGAGCTCTCTTTTACTCGCACTGTCCTCTACCCTCTCTCGTTTTTTTTTTCATTTTTGATTTTCGCTCGTTTTGTCACCTGTCTTTTCGGAAGCCTTTGGATTCTAAAATAACAGCAGTTGGATACTAAAACCGCCATTTAAGATTGCGATCATTGTTAAATCGTAGCGAGCTTCTCTATCTTATCTCTCTCTCTCTCTCTCTCTCTCTCTCTCTCAAGCTCTCTCTCTCCCCCTCTCTCACTCCCCCCCCCCCTCTCCCAAGATCAGCTGTGCGTGAACCGGCCCTCATCGAGACTGAGGGATGGGTCCTCGAGAACTGATGAGGGGATTAAGGAGTCTTGTAAGAGTGGGCCCTTTGTCTCAACGTTTTTTCGGGCCAAATCCCCCTCGATCTATCGGTTTCTATGTACAAATGGCGATACTCTACAATTTGCTAGTGATACCAAGAGCAAACAATTTTTCTAGGCACCCGAATCGTTGCCCCGAAAGTCAAAAGTTAAGTCGGGTTGGTGGGACTGCTCTAGAAAATAGCACCAAAATTTTTAGGCATTTTTGCAATTCTTTGTGGCGGTGTAAAATCGATGATGCAACTAGGGTATAGGCAAAAGGGGAAAAACCGACCAATCAGCGTAGAACTCGACGACAAACGACTTGTCCTGGGCGAAGACCGTGTCGGCGAATGTGTTCTGTAAAGAGAAAAATGTGTACTTGCTTGGCGGCGCTTGACGGCATTTCAAGTTCACCGAGAGCAGGTAGCGACAACAGCAGGGTTCTTTAGGATAAGCAGCTGGAATTTGCTTGACTACTGTTCCTAAACGTGAAAACTTTACAAATTTTTATCTACAACATCGAAATATCGGGTTTTTTTGACCAAAAAGGAAGATTTTGGCGAAAATCTTCACTTTTGTTTCAATAAACAATTTTTTAAGGTTTTAGATAGTTTTTCCAGTTTAAAGATGGTAAGATAAGACTAAAGACTTATTAAAAACACTATTAAAATTTACTAGGTATTTCTAGACTCATAAAAAAAATTCCGTTGCTAAATTTGCTCTTATCTCTTTTTATCTTCCAACATACCTGATCGAGATGCATGATCGGCTCGAACCCCGGGGTGTACAGGGTCGGGGAAGAGCCCTGGGGCACGTAGTTGTACGATGATTGGTACCCCTCGGCCACCGCTGCCATTAATGCCCATACTGTCGTCGTCCACACGGCCGCCCGCCGCATTCCTCTGAAAAATTTGCATAAAAGGGATGGCGTAAGCAAATTGATTTACATATTAGAGAGGGCGGAACAGGCGAAATACGGCAAAAACCAGTACCACCTGAATCGGCAGTTATGCAAAAACGGGCTGAAAAATTGATCGCAATATTTTATGCAAATTAGCTCATGGATTTGCACTGGAATAAAACAACCGTTTTCTAAAAATCTAAAATCATTTAAATTTAAATCAATATTCGACATATTTTAGATCGGAAAATCCATATCCAACCCCCAAAAAGCTGAAAAACGCCCCCGCCCAGAAAATTTCGAATTCAACAGCCGCCGTTTTATTCGGGCCATAAATCAAAAAAAGCGGCAGCGATCGGAAATTGACGGCGATAAACCGCGGGAAAGTACCGTAAGAAAATTGGCGAAAATTTAGCATTTAAAAAAAGTTTCAACTGTTCACGTTTCTGTCGGAAAGCATTAAAAATGCGTCCAGCTTTCTTTAAATAATTTATCGGCGGTTGGCCATCACAGAAAAGTTCCGCGACAATCCGCGCCGGGACCCCGTCCGTCCTTTTCTACCCGGGCAAGGCCACAATTGAAATGCAAATTTAGGAGAGGGGAGAAAGGGGGAAAAGTGAGGGAAAAGATGTGACGCAAGGAGGGCGCTTGATCGAGAATAGCTTGTTTGGCGATTTTCTGGTCCCGAAAATGGTAAAATGGGAATTCTGACGTCGGTGGAGGAGGTGAATCAGGGATGAGAGAGGGAGGAAGATCGAGATTGACAAGATCTTGGAGGGTTCGAGGGAAAGTGCTAAAAATTCGACATTGAAAATCCCGGCAGCATAGAAATATCGACATCCGAAATCGCGATACGCTAGAATCACATGGCGAAAACCGCGATATTCAAAATCCTGACCCTCCCAGAGCCGACGCTCAAAATCCCGACAGGGGAGATTATAACAGGCCAAGATATCGACAACCAAAACGCCGATGGACGCAATAACGACACTGGAAAACTTACGAGATAAAATACACTTCGAAATCCCGACAAGCAAAAACTCGACAGGCCAAAATCCCGACAGCCAAAATCCCGACTGACCAAAATCCCGACAGGTCAAACACCGATAGGCCAAAATCCCGAACAAGCCAAATTCGTAGCTCACTAACTCAACTGAATGGCACCCGCGGTGTCCATGGGTGTATATTGTCCCAACAAGGCCAAGGACACCCTCCCATCCATCCCTTGGACACCGTAGGAGTGTCCGACCAAAAGCTGACCACAGAATTTCCGAGAAACCCGGCCGGGTCCTCCCCCTTGGCCAGTGAGGCGTGTAGTTGTGACTGGTGTGTGTGGAGGGTTATTTGGAGAGGACAAATAGAATTCGTTGGAAAGATGAAGAAGAAAGAAAGGAGGAGGCCAGTAGAATGGCCCTCGGAAGGAGGAGGAGAAGCCCCCCAACCATCCATTCTGGAACACATCTAGCAAACCTTCAGGTAAACAGTCTCCACCCCTTTTTTTCTTTCTCTCTCTCTCTCTCTCTCTCTCTCTCTCTCTTCCAATAGATACACACACCGCCATCCCTTTACAATCTTAGCGACTCGGGTCATGGGAAAGTGGTCTCGCAGGCTTGTAGAATTACTGCAATTGGAGAAACACCTAAATGGTAGAGGTTGAACGAAGCTGCAGCGACCGAAGCTAAGCTTAAGCCTACATCGAAGCCTAACCAAAGACTAAGCCTAAACCGAAGCTTGGTGGAAACGGCGATGCAAAGACGAAGCCCAACCTAAGCCTCAATCTAAGCCTAGCCTAGGACTAAACCTAAGCCTGTCCTGATCCCAAAAACCTAAGCCTGCAGCTTGCGCTTGCTTCCGCGCCCCTTTATTACTAAATTTTGCGGAATCTACCACTTTCAAAAATTTCGAGCGCAATGACCCGAACTGGCGGTCTTCGCCTTCTGCTAGGTGGAGAGCTGAATGTTGTCAGACATTCTTCGCCAAATATTCTCGAGGTTTCGACGCGACGGCCATCGGGGGGATGTCTCTGCGAACTTCCGGGATTCGACGCCACGACCCCCGCTTTTTGTAGCCGCCGCGCCCTCCACACATACAGGTTGACAGTAAAGAGGGGTGAGGAGGGGAGGAGGGAGAGAGAGAGAGAGAGAGAGAGAGAGAGAGATAGAAAGGGAAGAGAGGGCATTTGGTGAATGGTTTCTCGCTTGCAAGGAAATGTCCGTAAACTTGAGTTTAGGGGGATGACGAAAAAACCACTCCGTTGTTCTTGGAAAATTAAGCAAGGCTATTCATAAATTCATCTTTTTCTTTCTTTTAAAATTATAATCTCTTTTAATAGAATAAACAATAGGTGAGCCCCAAAAAATGTTAAAATCTAGGGAAATCTAGTGGGGTGAGAGAGAGAGATGGGCAATTTCAACCACTCGACGCTCCGCAAACAGGTTTCGATGCCGAGCCCTCGATTTTACACCCTGGGAACCAAGCTAGAATTCCGAACGAATGAATACCATAGAAAATTAAGAGTTATATGATGTGCTATTAAAGAAACTATGAAGGTAAAATCATGAGCTTTTTAACGTTAAATTCTGGTAAAATTCGAGGTCCTATAATTCGGTGACAGAATTAAAAAATCTCCTCATCTGGTTTGTTGTCCATAAAATAATTTAATCAGTATTTTAGCGTAATTTCGAGTAATTTAGTGACTAGTAAGAAAGAGTATTGAGTAAAATACCAACGAGCTTTCACGGTCCCTTTAGGAGAAAGCAGGAAAAGTCTGGCAAGCGCCGCTTTTCCGACTCTACCGTAACCTTCTGGGTGCTAGGGTAAAAAAAGCAACTTTCCGTCAGGTTCCAAACGACAAGCCAGGCTGGCAAACAGAATTTGAATCCAAATGAGAGCCCCTGGGGGGTCCTGGAGGGGGAAAGCCGATATAGCCATCAGAGAGTGAGAGGGAGAAAAAGTAGGGGGAGAACAATGGGGCAGTGGGCGGGGATCCGTGTTTCTCTCTCTCTCTCTCGCTCTTCCTCTCTCCCTCTCTCTCTCTCAGCCGGGAAAAGCTCTGTTCGCACTGTCTGTCGGTATGTCTGTTTGTATGTCATAATTTGTTTGTCCATCTGTCTGTCTTGATCAGCCCAAATTTCGCATCTTTTGGAGGAGGGGGGATGGTCAGGAATGGGATAGCATTGTCTCGGGAATTGAGGATGGCCCATTCTCGCATCCCGAATATAGCCCAATTTCCCGCCTCAGGGCTTGGACAATAAAAACAGTGCGTTTGGAAACGGAAATGGCATTCTGTTTGTTTGGAAAAAATTTGAAGTAGAGGCTGTTGATGGGATTGGCGCGGAAAATCAAGGGCAAAAACCGGCCAGATGGCAAGTACACCTGACGAATTTGGAATCGAGTACGCAGCTGGACTATCGATGGCGTCATTTTTGGGGCGAGTCACTGATCAAGGCCACCGTGCAAAAGAGCATACGTCTAAAGGGTAAAGAAGTAATTGAAAAAAAAAGAGGTCTATTACCTGGAAGCAAAGCCTAAACCAAAGCTAAGCCTAAGCCTAAGCCAAAGCCAAGGGGGCTCACCGTGGCTTGTCAAAGAGCGGTAAGATCAAAAACGAGAGGCACCGCGTGAAGGCGCGACGAGCGGAATTAGGTGTAATCCGGATTTTCGTAAGGTCAGAAGGGAGCCATTTCGAGGATTAACCTTGCCTAGTTCTCAGGGTTGTCGAAAATTGCTTGCAAAAATTGGAAGAGTACCGTAATACATTTTCAGCGGACCAAAAATCTGTCAGGAAAGTGTTGTGGGACGCAAGCCGTTTGCTAAGGTTCAAGCTTACGCTTAAGCTTCGTCGTGCTTATACTTGGCCTAAGGTAAGCCGCAGGCTTAGGTTTTGGCTTATGTCTAAGCCAAGCATCAAGTAGGCTTATAGGCGTAGGCTAAGTTTTAGACTTGGGTTTGGGCGTAGGCTACATTTAAGTGTATCCTCAGGCTTTGGCTTAGGCTTTTGCCCAGGCGTCGGCTTAAAAAGGTATTTTGTGGAGTCAGCAAAAAAAAATAAAAAAAAATGCATAAGAAAAATAAAATTCTATTCAATATAATTCTCCGGTCCTTTTTTTTCGGAATAACTACCATCCATTTTTTAAATAAAATAAAAAATGGCGTCCCTTTCTTTCGTGCGTTCGAGAAAAAAAAGATTTTTTCTCGAATCTCTCGGCGGAGGTGCTGCGCGTAAGAGGATTTGCATTAAAAAAGCACTCTTGTTAGAATTGCGCTTTGAGCGTTGCTGGAAAATCTTTTAAATTTCCAACTCATTATTTTTCACCTCCTGAAACGTTCGGCCATTTGGCTAGACGCCAAAGCAGTAAATTTTGACCATAAAAGTGAAAATTTTTTTGATTCTGTTGATGTAAAACATTCCATCAACCTCTCACTTAAGTAGTGTTGATGGTTGTTTGTCGGGAATCATTTTGGGGGCAGGTTAGGGGATCGTATATAGGTGGGGCGATGGGCTGATATTCTCACTTCTTCTTCTTCCTCTTCTCCTCCTCCCTCTTTCACATCGTCTACAGCTGCAATGTGTGCTTCCTGATCGTGGCTGGCGCCAGATTTCGGCGCTTCGCGACGACGACGACGCGACTGGCGCCAGCCCGTGGGGGGATCTCCCGGCGAGAGAGTGGGGAAGGTGGAGAGGGTTAGGGATGGAGAGCAAACATTAGGGGGGTGGGCCAAGACTGGGCGAAGGGACCCACGTGAACAGCTACTGGACTGGACCCACTGAGTCGATTCTGAACGGGAGTGAGTGGAGTTGTTTTCGTCGCGAAATTCTGCAAAACTGAGTGGGGGAACCACGGGGGGTCAGATGATGAAGCCGGGGAAAAGCATCTTTGGTCCCGGTGGTGTCCAGGGATCTTTTGGTCAAGATTTTTTGGTGTATTTAGTGGGTCTCGGCTTGGCTTAGGCTTAGGCTTATTGTTTTAGGCTTAGGTTTAGGCTTAGACTTATGCTCAGACTTTATCGACTTCGACATAATCTTAGCATGAGCTTCGTGGTGGGCTTAGTCTTGGCCGCGGGCTTAGACCGGGGCCTTTTAGGCTTAGGCTTTTGGAAGTAATAGTGCGTTGACCTGAGCTTTTCCCTATTGAACTGCGGATTAAGCTGGATCTTCCCAGACTAAAGCGTAGGATACGGCTTCGACTTAGGCCTGGCTTAAGCCTATCCGCAGGCTTTGGCTTAGGCTTAGGCTTAGGCTTGACTTAAGCTTAGGCTTGGGCTTGTGCTTTGCTTAGGCTTGAGCTTGCGTTTAGGCTTATTTTTTGACGTAGCCTGAAGCAATACCTTGAATATGAGCTTCCCTTACCCAACTTCCGCCCTGACCCCAAGAAAACACGCAAAAACTCAGCACAAGACCACTCTAACTGGCCATCCCGACGGCGAGTTGACGACTGCCCCCGAGTAATTGTACACAGTGCACATACCCTGGGGGTATGTTTTGTCCGTGTGTCAGTTTGTGCTCTCTGTCTGTCTCGCTGGCCGTCTTTCTCTGTCCATCCGTGAAAAGTCAGGGCTCAGAGGAAGAAGTTGAGGTGTCCTGGCCTGTACCGGTTAATGATCGTCCACATTTACACCTCCGGGGAAAGAGGCTCGAAGTGAGAGGCGGACATGGCACAAGTTCACCGATTTCACACTTGGAAACTGTGGACATTGGGAGGGGGTGGGCCAGATTAGGCGTTTTGTTCTGCTACTAGCACAGAATTTATCCTTAAATGCGTTCGGAGGGAGTGGAAACGAAAATTGACGGAGATGTGGAGCCTGTTTGGCTAAGCTTGGGCCGAAGCCTAAGACAGAAGCGTAAGCTTATGAGTAAGACTAAGCCTAGCCTATGCCCAAGTCAATCAAGAGCTGAGCCTAAGCCAAAGCCTAAGACAGAGCTAGTCCTAAGCCTAAGCCTAAATCCTAAGAAGCCTAAGCCTAAGGAAAAAATGAATCGTAAGCCTAGTGAGCCTAAGCCAAGCCCTAAGCCCAAAGGCTAAGCCAGGTCTAAAGGTACGCGCGTGGCCTATCCTATAACGTCGTCTCCCTTTAAATGCCGTAACCCTACAGCAACCGCAGGGTTCGCAAACCGTTAAGAGAGTCTCTTAACTGCTGCCGGAGGTTTCGAAAAGCTTTGCAAAAAAAGTGTCTAGTACTTGCGGGAGTACTAATGGCGCTAGAGGGACCGAACGGTGGGTACGAAACTCGAGCGCCAGGGCCCCGGGTAGCCGCAAACAGCCAATAAACGGACGGTGTCTTTTGGGGGTGTGTGTGCGTTGAGCACGATTCAGAAATGTTTGCAGGGGATTCAGGGTTAGTGTGAACACCTATAACCCGCGTTTTGCTCAGTCGCTCTCTCTGTCTCTCTCCCTCTCTCGCTCTCTCGCCTTCCAAAAGATCTGTGTCTGCAGCTGTGTGTGCCGCACATGAGGTCCATTTTTTTCGTGGTGGACCCCCACAGTGAGGAACCCATGACTCAGTGGCCGGTGGCCAATTTGTCTCAAACCCCGGATTGGCTACTGATTTGCGGGCCGGATGTTGAGAGATTGGGTGTCGAGAGGAATTTCGGGTATTTGGGATTTTGAAGGGACGGCGGAAATTGGCAAAACACCGAAACTCTATTTCCCTTCAGACAAATGTCGAGTGGCGCAAACTACAAACTAAAAACTGCAGGCAAAACAGAGCTTGAAACTACAAAATAGAGGTAAATGCCGACAGACTACAATCTCCGCGGGGTAAAATCTCGATGGGGGAAAATACCGACAGACAAAATCCCTATAGAAAAAAATCTCCGCAAGCGAAATATCGAATATCAAAAGCTCAGCAAGGCAAAATACCGACATCCATAATCTCGGCTGTTGGAATCCCAATTGGTAAAAATTTCCTACCCCCCTATCGACAAAAATACCGACAGTCAAAAGGTCGAAATTCAAGATTCGATGCTGCAAATCGAAAGCGTGTAATGCCGACAGTGAAGCCATGTCATGAAAAAATTTGGAGGGAATGGTTCTGTAGATAAAGTTAGCTTATTATTTGTCGAGCTTATCGCCAAATTTCCTGATTTATGTTTGATGATCCTTAAGCTCGTTAACTGAAGCCTGAACATGGGCTCGATCGAGACCATTACGGCTAAAAATTGACCACTCGAGTCGGCGGCTTCGGTCAAGCCATCTGGGCGATTAAGGCATAAAATTCGAAAAAGAGCATGTTAGAGAATTGGCGGAACGGCGAGCAACAGATGGGTAAGGAAAGACGAGTGGCAATGAGGACGGGGGACCTTTAAAAGGGCGCTATCCATGATTTTTTGGGGGTGGAGGTGAGTCATCGGGAATCGGGAGGCAGTAACAAATGTTTATCGGAAACGGGTCAGTCGGGGCCAACCTCAAAACGAAATTTTTGGAACCGATTCAATAGGCTCTAATGAAACATTGGATAGAGAAATTGCGGTTTAATTATAAAAGTTTGGTAAGAAAATAAATGCATATAGATTTAGGGAGAGGGAGCGCGAGGGAATGGGAGCAAGAGAGAGACAGAGGAGACAGATAGAGAGAGAGAGGGAGAGAGAGAGAGAGAAAGGGAGAGAGAGAGGGCGAGAGATCGAGAGAGCTTGAATGAGAGAGTGAGAAAGTGAGAAAGAGAGTAAATCCGTCAAGCCTAAATAACCTTTCTTTTTATGGCTATTGCCGATAAACTCCCGAAAACAGCACCCCACCCCCAATACGTCAAAATTTATGACCACACCATGAATCATCCCCCGGATTCCCACGAAAAGCGTGGGAGAATCCACCCTGCTAGAGGTTGACGCCCTGGACAGGAATCAGGAAAGGGAGGTGTTCACGGGGGGAGAGTGAAAAGTCGACAGTGTTTGAGGGCTTTAAATGTGTTTGTATGTGTGTATTTGGGGTCAGGCTGTCCGTCTATCTGTCCGCCCCCACCCACTTCACGCGCACCGGGGGATTACTTCTGGGTAGGGGAGGAAAGAGGCTGGCTAAACTCGTTGGTACAACTAAAAGAAGTACCGCCGAAGAAAGGTGACTAATACTTTAGCCGGGATTTTCAGGAAATTTTATCGTTTTAAAGGTTCGGGAAGACCGTCCAAAAATTCCTTTGCGCGGCACGTAGCGCGGTATTCCATTGCGTAACGGAAGAAAGTCACTTCCACCCGGCAAAACGGCGCGCGCGTTGCGTGTCGGAGGCGCGGAAAAAGCGAGACGACGTCCAAATGCAAAAAAAACGCGAAAAGAGGCTTGAAAGGTCCTTAAAACATTAATCCCATACTTACTCGCAGAATCTAGTTAAATCTGGCGAGACTCTCTCTCTGTCTCTCTCTCTCGCTCTCTCTCTCTGTCTCCGCTCCCTCGCTCCGTCTCTCCCCCCTCTGCTCGCTCTCTCTCGCTCTTGCTCTCTCCACTCTCTCGCTCTCTCCTCTACTGTCTCTCCTCGCTCTGCTACTGCTCTCTCTCTCTCTCGCTCACACTCCTCTCTCACTCTCGCTCAACTCGCTCTCTCTATCTCTCGCCTTTTCCTAATCTATTTCCTTCTTTTTAGAATTGACGATCAATTGACCAAAACTAAGAGAAGCTCAGAAAATCAGGAAAAAACCAGAAAAACGCATTTGTTTGGCGACCATCGTCAAAAAAAGTATTATTGTGGTGCTAATGGGCGGATGGTCCCTTTGAGAGGCCCATAGATCCTCGAGCACCTTCAAATATGTTTCCCGGACCAGAGGACCACGCCCTGCCCATTGTCGATGCACACAAAACTTAATGGCTCGGAAAAGCTCCTCAAAAAAATCTGAGCTTTCGATCGAAAAATACAGACCGGAGGGGGCCAGAGCGAGACATCCGCAACTTTACCAAACCCATTCAGTGTTTGCACAGTTTGAGTTTTACAAGCGCCTGTTCCAACACTACGCGCCGCTCTTTCCCCCAGACCTTCTACTTTCAATGTTTGCTCATTTACTCAATAAAAGGGGATTTTCTGGGCGGATTGTAAATGGGATTTTTCACGGGAATTCAGGGTGATTACTTGATAGGCGCTTTTTGCTGGTTGGTAACCATAAATCCACATGGAAAATAACCAAATTTCTCGGGCATAAAAATCGACTCTCTGGGGCAGAATAGTATAGGCAGGCCGTAATACGTTTTGGAGCACCAAATTCCCAAAATATTCCTAAAACAATTTTGGTAAATCAAACCGCTCGAATCAGTTATATCGCTTTAGGTGTAAACTAAGTTTCGGCAAAATTATACGGCCAAAATGTGATTTCGAAAGGGCGTCAGAATTCGAAAATTCAGCCGTTTTTACGTCAAAATCCGTCGAAATTTTAGTTTGCGACATTTAATTTTGTCGAAATTTCTATATGCAGGAAGCCAGAATGTGACACGCTCTCTCTCTCTAGCTCACTCTCTCGCTTTCTCTCGCTCTCTCTCTCTGTCTACTTCCATCTCTCTCACTCTCTCTGTCTTCTCCCTCTCTCTCACTCTCTTTGTCTCTCTCGCGCTGTCTCTCCCTCCCTTTTTCTATCCATCTGTCTCTCTCTCTCCACTTGCACCTATTCGGTGCAATGATCCCACATCTTCTCACCCCTAACCCCCGACTTCTCACTTTTCATTTGTGGCAAAGTGTGGCCAAACAGATGGCGAGTGCTAAACTAAAAGCCCTACTCTCAGAGATCTACCGGGTGGCCCTCAATACGATGATCTTGGACGCGTGGCCCTGCGTGATCTGCTATGATTGGGGGTCTCGGGGGCTGGAATCGGCTTAAAGGGACGTGCTGGGCACTTCCCAGATTGCTCGTCTTCTGGAGGGTCTCTCAACGGGGCCTCCACGTGGGGCCCTATCTTTGGCGGGGGGCCAATGGCTCCGTGATGATCCTATCGACGTCACGGGGAAATGCGGGAAAGGGGACATGAAGACGCTGGGAAGGTGGTCGGGGTGATTTCTGATCTTCCGGCAGGGCGGATGAAGGCAGGGAAAGGTGGTCATCTGCTGTAGGGTGTAGGAGGAAAAGATTGACAAAATACCAGAAAAATTATGATTAAAAAAATCGACGTTTCTGGCGCTGCGACAGGGTCAACAAGTCCAGAAAGAGGCGAGGAGGACTCGGGGTGGAGAACGCGTTTTATGGCTCTCGCCGCTCTTCTGGCTCGATCTCTTTATAGAAATTTGTTGACTGTCTTTTGTACTGATCGCGACACTACAACCCCTCCTTAACCCATACCCGCCCCCAGGAAATTACTAAGGTTAGGGGGCAAGGGTCATGCCGGAGGTGAGGAAACCAAAATATGTCCTGACGCATAGCGGGGGTAGAGCGGCTTCTTAAAGGGACAGGTACGGCAAGAAAGGCCAAATGCCGACATGAAAGATCCAAAATAACGCACCCCCCACAATGCGGAATTTCGTAATTGAGCTCTCAAAAACCGAATACGACCGGGGTCGGGATTCGACGCCCCGAGAACGAATCAACGGGCCTATCCCCGAATCAGATTCAGCTCTTTTTAGGCTACCGACTACGCGACACACCCATCAACACACGCACAACCCCTCGCCAGAAAGAGAGAGACCACACGACGGGGCGAAATCGCCGCGGAATTTGGAATGGAAGGGAAATGGAGGAGGGCGAGAAGGCCGGGTCAACGTGTTCTACCGTTGTTTATCAGGCCTAAAAATGGCCAAACATCCATTGATGGGTCGGGGAGGGTTCGTCGTAAATATACGGAAATGTTTATCGGCGGGGAATTTGGGATTTTGGATTTTTGGGAATCTAGGAACCAAGATAGCAGAGGTTCTTTAGAAATCGAATGCGAGGCAAACTGGCAGAGATTCTTGGGGAAAACAAGGGTGTGGTTGAGTCGCGATTTAGCAATAAATACGAGACAGATGAGCAGAAATTCTTTATGAATCTAGGAAGAAAGCTGCCAAAGATTCCCAAGGAATTAAGGCCAAAGAACTAGCAAAGATTATTTAGGAATTTATTTGGCAAACCAGTAGAGGTCTTTTAGGAATCCAGGAGGCAGACCGGCCGCGAAATGACGGAATTCTTTAATTTCGAAACTGTCACGTGTCGTACTCTCTCTCCCTCGAGTACTCTCCAACCCGATGGATATATTTACCGTAGATCGGAGAAAATGACGAATTGAGTGTGTGGCCTGGTGGTCGTCCCCTAAGGGAGATTTTGCTCTGTTGACAGGAGAGACTCCGGGAATCGCACACGCTGGAAGACGCCCCATCCATCCTCCTCGGAAAACGGAAAGAAAAGAAAGGAGCGAGAGAGGTCCGTTTCGAACGAACATACGCAAAGAGTATTTTTGGGAATCAAGTGTCGAGTACTCGGTCAGGGGGAGAACATGTGATAGCGGGGGCTTTTTGGAGCGCAAAACTAAGAGATCCAAATGAATTTTGGGTTTGAAAGGTCCACGCAAGGCCTTCAATCGATTTATTAGACCTCTTGGGCCTGACTACGTTGTTAACCCAGAAATAGAGTGATATCTTTGGTGTTGAATAGAATGAAAAAGAAGCCCTAAATGCTCGAAATGGTCTTGAGCGAACCTATCGCCCGAGACCCTACTAACCCCAAAAATGGGGTGTGCGTAAAGAGAGGCAGAATCGAAACCGGTCGACTTATCGCGAGACGATGCGCAGTAAGTCGAGAGCTGGAAGGTCGATGGGGAGAGAGAGTGAGAGAGAGTAGAGAGAGGAGCGAGAGAAGCGACTGGTTCTGGCCGAACCCTAAAATCGGAATTCTCGCTTGAATGAGCCATTGGGCCCACTCCTGAAGCGTAAAAACAATAATCATTTTACTAAAAAAATTCTCGTCAAAATTCCAGCTTGTCCATTTCACATTTGTGAAAGTTCTTTAGGACGAAGACGGACAAAATTAAATTGCAAACAAAAATTATTTTCGATCAACTGAATGTCGGTATATCGGCTGGTAAGCTTGTTTAAAGGGGCATGGCTATGCATTTTAGATTTTGCTTTCCTGTGGACTGCGAGCTACTCGCATGCTACGCAAGGTAAGTGAACGATTAAAAACCAGGCCTTCCAGTCCCTTTGCTTAAAAACAACGCGAGTAGCTACTTTTGGTTATGTTGCTGTGCTTGTGCTACCCTGGAAAACAGCTGAGAGCATGACGGAATTGATCCCGGGCGGAGGAGGGGGGGTGGGGGTAGAACCCAGGCTGTAAATAGGAGTGATTGGGAAAAGGGATGGAATGGCATGGAATGGAAGGCAGATAGGGGGCGAACACCAATAACCGGTCAGTCAGGTCTTCATCTAGGCGGGATATTTCTCGAGAAAAGATTGACATCAACAGTCAAATCAGGAATGCCGGTTTTCATGGCGCTTTTGTGAAATCGCATTGAAAAATCGGTATTTTATTGCGATTGGCGAAAATGCCATTACGTAAAATTAATAGAAGGAAATTGGTAAATTTCTGTAAAATAACATTTTCAAAATTGATACTTTGGAACCAGCATTAGAAAACCGGCATTTTGTAAAATCTGTTATAATCCCAACATTTTGTAAAATCGGGATATTTTCTACATCGGTTAGAAAATAGTTATTTTGTAAAATCGGGACTATCAAAATAGGTCTTTGTCAGTTTAAAAAATCGAGTAAAATAAAAATTAACCAAAAAGTCGCGCCGACCGTGCGGCTCCACCCCAGGATAGGCAAAATGGCAGAGCAAACCAGTCAACGGTAAGCGCGCTGGGTGGGACCCGAAAAATATCGGGAATGTTTCTCCATCCCCACGGCAAAAGATTTATTGCCCCCCCAGGCGGCTATATGGGCGTAAATCGGATCTGACGGGCATCAGGGAATGGAGGGAAGGCTGGTTGACTGGAGAAAAGAAGACTGGTCAGATTACCACCAACCCTTCGGTATGAGAGAGCGAGAGAGAGAGGGAGAGAGAGAGAACACGAGCTACTAAAAACACGAGCTTCTTTTTCCGCGTTGTTCCACTTTGCGGGTTCGACTTAGCCGTTGCGTAAAGGTTGTCTGCCTTCCCGAAGGGGCGAAAATGTTTTTTGACTGGTTCGAAAGGCCCGGCGGCTCAACTTTAGGTTTTGGCTCTGAATATCGGGGATTTTTTGATTTTTGATGTCAGATTATGCTCAAAACATCGTTGTTTCAACAAAAAAATCGAGAAAATGCTAAGATTCCGACAGTCATGATACCAAGATGAAAATCTCGACATACAAAAATGCCGACAAATGCTGACAGCAAAAATGCCATAGCCATCCTCGGCAGCATATTATTGATGCTCGTTTGAACGCTACTTTTTAAGAGAACCTGCACCTTGAGAATACCAGGTTTACGGGCAGCGTCAAAATACGCACGCATGAGAGTCGCTTTAAAAGTGCCGGCAGCCTAGGGGAGAGTGGTCAACCGTGGTTGAAATTAGTGAAAATGAGATGAGCGGAGAATCGAAACCTCGAACGGGCCAGATCTCGGCCCTAGATTAGTGGCCGGCAGATCGGAATGCACCCAGTGGCATCCCGAAAAAAAGGAAGGAAAAGCCAAGGAACGCATGTGAAAGTGTGAATCCAACGAGCGAAGATCTAGGCAACGAAAACTTGATAAATTTTCAGGGTTGTGGGTGTGAAGGTGTGTCGCGTTTTTTGTAAATGCCACCTTTGGAAAGGGATTTGGCTGTGACGGGAATTTGCTTCACCTTACTTTTAGGCCAGCAAATCAAGGAACCGACGGGGTCCCGGAAAAATTGCAGGGGTCAGCTGGCGGTGAACAGCGCCACTTCCATGTTGACAAATTGCCGAAAAACACGCAAAAAATGGGCAGAGGAATTTGTGGAATGCCGGGATGACACCCGGGAGGAAGGAGTCATAGGGATCCCGAATCGACGTTAATTAGTATATTAGGTGCTCGGCCCGAATAAGTGAAATTTTTAAACGTTTCATTGATTCTAAAAATTTTAATTTTCCAAAAATCCATCTAACCTAAATCGGCATTTTTCGCGGAACCGTTTGTTAATCAACAGCAATTTGTAAGCCCGCTAGAGCGGATGTGTATTTTTTTAGAAATATGCCAATTTTAACGCATTTAGATCTTAAAAAAACGGCGTTTCGGAAAAGAGAAACTGAAGACAATTCGAATCCCAGACAAAATGTCGACAGCTATATGCCGACAGCAAAATGCCGACCGCCAAAAACCCGACATGTTCTTGACGCTAGTTGCTTTTCATTCCGGGATTTTGGCTTGTCGGGATTTTTGCCTGTCGGGATTTTTGCTTGTCGTATCGACGGAATTGCCTACAATTCCTTACCAAGCCCTAGTTTTCATTTCGCCGCCAGAAATCCACTAAAATCGCCTAGTCGAAACAAGCCGTCGGAAGGAATGTGCGGAATCCGGCGAGGGGACAGCCGGTTGGATCAGAGGACCACCGGAAATGAAGGGCATTCCCCCCCCTGGGGGTGTTTGTTGTGGGAAATATTTGCCGCCCATTCCATCGCCTCCCCTCCGTCATTCCTTTTGATATTTCCGTGCCCTCCGGGTTTCCCATTGCCAACCCCATTTTTTTCGCGCGTGTATTTATGTGGCGTGAGGGGTCAGCGGGGGCGACAATGGACGCCGAATTGCAGCTTGTACCGAGAAGCATCAGGGACGCTAAACGTTGGACAATTGATCAGGGCGGGTGTAAATAGTAAATAGACCTTTTTCTAAGGTTCCATCGTTTAATAAATATAATATTCCAATGTAAATTGAAAAAGTGTTTTTAAATTGTTTTTTTTTCCAAATTTAGGGCCAAAAAAATAGCGATTTTTCGACAAACATTTGCCAAATTTCGACAAGAATTTCTGTTAAAAAAACATTGTCGAAGTTTTTCTTTTTACTTTTTTACTTTACTTTTACAAATTTTAGGTATAAAATACAAAAAATTAGCGATTTTTCGACAAGAATTTCGACAAGAGCTTCGAGTAAAAAATATTTGCTAAGTTTTTTATTGGTTGTTTCTACAAAAAATATAGTTAAAACTTGTTAAAAGCCTATTAAAAATTTGCTATTACGGTATTAGACATTTCTGAACCAACAAAAAAAGTTGATCTGGCCGTATAATGTGAAAGAACCAGGAAATGTGATCATTCGCGCGTAATCAGAGTATTTTTCTCCAAAAAATGTCGCGTTTCTCAAAAATTGCTTTTTTTTTCAAACGCAGTCGTTTTTTGGATGCGCCATTTGGCGAGCTAGCAGAGATTCTTATGGAATTCTAGCTACGTCGGTATTGGAAGCAGATTAGCAAGTCAGTACACTT
>CATQJA010001974.1:0-18703 GCA_958295435.1 Mesorhabditis spiculigera | reverse complement strand
GATTTTTGGTATGTAGAAGCGCTACTTCCGGTTTGCGGCTTGGCCGCGGCGGCCCGGCCGAGCCGCGATGAAAATGCGGCTCGGCCGCGAAGCCGCGTTTCCGGAAGTAACTAATTACGGCGGCTCGTAGGGGGCCGCGTTTTTATGGAAATTAGGCCGCCGGCCCGGCCGCGCGGCTCGGCCGATCCGAATTGCCATGTCTGATCAATAGTCAAATTTTGCTAAAAACACTAGTAAAGTTTTAGTAGTTTCTCGACTTCTTCGAAAAATTACCCCCCCGATAATACAAAAGCACCCTAAAATGTGATACTTCAGCTCGGGATCGTTTTGGTGCTCACCATCCACCCGGGCGACCCGGACGGAATCCCCGAAATTGAAGCAGCCCATGATAACTCGACGAATGTGTCGCCGCTTGACACTTTCCTGGATTTGGTCAGGTAGATACGCAGCGTAATTCGTGGCGATATTATTTCCCTAATTGTCTTTCATAATTTCATTATTCTACAGAAACATGTTCCCCCAAAACATCATCCAAGCCTCGTTTCAACGAATTCAGACGCAGGTGAGAATTTGGAACGGTTTTTGTCATATTCAACTTCAGGAAAACCCGTTCAACGCCTCGGTAACGCACAGAAAGTCTAAAAAGCTGGTGACGCGCACGCCCGGGATGAACATTCTGGGAATCATCGTTTTCTGCACCGGGTTTGGGATTATGATTTCGCAGGTATCACCCAAAAACGACCCTTTAATTTTCCCCCTCTAGCTCGGGGAGCGGGCGCGGATTGTTGTCGATTTTTTCGTCATCCTCGACGCCGTCATTATGAAATGGGTGGAGACGTTAATGTGGTAGGGTATTCAACACGAGAAATACTGAGATGACTTTTCGGATCATTACTCTTTACGGGGGGCCGTACTGTTCAAAATGCTGTAAAGATCGTTTACATTTTGTTCTTATAGAGCCGAACGGGATTGCTGGGGAAAAAATTCGCCCCCCCCCTCCGCTAACACACCAGTACCTCTCCTAATAGTCATTTTAAGTTTAATAAAACTTATTTAGAACTAAAAAATGGAAAAATTATCTGGAAAAGTTTAACACTGTTTGAAAATTGTAATTTTGTTCGAAAATCGAGCTTTTTGGGTCGAAAAATCTCGATCCCTCTTCGGTCCCTCTTCGATCCCATTTTCAACGTTTTCCCAGGTTCGCCCCGCTCGGGATTACGTGTCTAATTTGTGGAAACCTGCTCGAGCTTGATGATCTGAGCGACACGGCGGCAGTAAGAACTACCACGTTTTTATCATCTAGATTCCCAGGTACTGATGATGTATGTGGCGACGGTGATGGCTGGCTTCATCCTGCACACGGTCGTCATCATGCCCACCCTCTACTTCTTGGTCACAAGAAAGAACCCGTTGGCCATTGTGCGGGGCATGCTGCAGGCCATCGTCACCGCCTTCGGCACGGCTAGCGGGTAGCGTTTATGTAGATTATTTTAATTGTGCCCAAATTTAGGTACTGCACTGTTAGCGGGGGGGGGGGGGGGGCAGGATTTTCCCGGTAAACCCGTACGAAATTAAGCTAGCTTTATTGAATTTTACATAATTTTTAGATATAAAAGTTCATAAAAATGAAAGTATTCTAAAAATTTTGACATTTAGGTAAAAAAATGTATGCAAAATGGTAAAAAACGTAAAATTTTTCGAATATAACAAGTTGTAAAAATGTTTTTATAAGTGTCTAGCAATCAAAAATGACTAAAAAACTAGCATACATTATATAGTATCAACAGGTCAGCGGAAAAAGAAAAATTAGTCTTCCCGTTGCTAACCCCGCCCCCCCCCCCCCGCAAACAGCCCAGTACCCAAAAATTTTCAGGATTTTGAATTTTTTTCAGCTTCTTATAGTTATAAACCGCTAAAATGCTACAAAAATGGATTACATTGTATAAAGGGCTGTATTTTTTTGTCTGGTCTGTTCCCCGAGTTACCCCCCCCCCCGCTAACGGATCAGTACCGAAATTTCGATAAAGTGATGTTCTGAATCTGATAGCAAATCGTCAACTTCTCAGGGGCGCCACGCTGCCGATGTCGATGCAGTGTCTCGAGGACAATTGCGGAATCGACCGTCGGATCACACGTTTTGTGCTCCCACTCGGCAGTACGATTAATATGGTATTTATCGAAAATTAATTACGATTTCGATTCAAGGATGGAAATGCCCTGTACGAAGCGGTGGCCGTCATCTTCATCGCGCAGCTCAACAACAAGGAGCTAGTTTTGCCGAGGTGATCACGGTCAGGTGGGCGGTTTCATGTTTTCAGCTACAAAAACCCAACTTTAGTATCACGGCCACCGTAGCGTCGATCGGTTTGGGTTCGGTGCCGGCCGGGCTCGTCTCCATTCTCCTCATCTTGAACACGGTCGGGCTGCCGGCCAAGGACGTATCACTGCTCATTACGGTGGATTGGCTGCTGTAAGTGGAGCTGGGTCTAGAACATACAAGATGTTCCAAAAATGTAGAAAAAATTCCGAAGCGAATATACTTTTAAAGGGATCGTGTCCGGACTGCTGTCAACGTAATTGGAGATGGATTTGCGTCGGGTGTTGTGGCGCACTTGCTACGGGTTTGTTCTTTTTTGGTGCTTTTGCATTATCGGAGTGGGGGGGGATAACGCCAGAAATGCCCAATAATCTAATAGCACTAAGTTCATTAGTTTATAGCAAAATTTAACTATACAGGGTGTCCCAAAAAAAAACCCCCCTCGGCATTTGGCCGTATTCTATCGGCTCGGGGCCAAATTTTTACCAGTGATGGGGACCCATAAAAACTATGTGCAGCCAATTTTCTAAGCAAAATATTGTAAAACCAAAAAGTTATCGCTAAAAACCGATTTTTGGAAAACGCTGGTACTCGTTTTTGGCTATGTTTTCGCAATTAGCATGACGATTTTGAGTAATTTTCCAAAAAAATGGTCATTTCTCGGTCAGTTTCTGGCAATTTCGATAATAAAAAGTGATCAAAAGGCCCAATTTAAACGTAATTTTCGTAAATCAAAAAATTTCTACAGGTAGAAAAGAGCGCCCTCTTCATTTTTGCTAAACATTTCGAGGCCGAAATCCGTCAAAATCCTAGTGAAATCGGCAAAATAAACCTTAATTTTGATATATCTTTTTTTTGTTTTACAATATTTTGCTTAGAAAATTCGGCTGCACATAGTTTTTATGGGTCCCCATCACTGGTAAAAATTTGGTCCCGATTGGATGGAAGACGGCCAAATGCCGAGGGGGGGTTTTTTTTTGGGACACCCTGTAGTTCAAGCAGAAAAAACTATCTAAAAATTTCCAACGGTCCCAATATTTTGGCCGATAATCGTTGGTTGCAGAAAGAACCAGGCAGAAAATCAGGGCAGAAAATCTATATTTTGTATTTTTGACAAGATTTTGTAAAATTTTGACGCATAGAAAAAGTACAAATATTTTAGAGTTTTTAATTTAGTATCATAATAGTGTTTTTAGTTAAATTTAACCATATTTCACGTGGAAAAATCTGTAAACTTTTAAAATTCTAAATTTGTGCGAAAAGTTGTTTTTTAGTATTTTTTTAAAACAAGAACCAGGGTTGAAAAACCGCTTCGCGGCTTTTCAACCCTGGCCCCGTCCAGGACGTGTGAAAGTCCTTAATTTGCATGTTTCTTTCTGAATTTTAGCAAGAAAAAAGTGAAAAACGGCTCCTCTGTCCCTTTATATAGGCTCTTCCAACTTCCGGCGTATGGTAATTTCCCCTAACAAAGCGGGTTTTACAAAAACCTAATTTTAATAGCGAAAACCACAATTTTTCAAAATTTTTATGTGTGTGCAGTCGATTCCGGACCATTCTAAACCTATTGTCGTTTCTTCCCTATCCAAAAAACCCTTTCCCGAGGCTGTAGGAGCGGAACATCCTAACGGAAGTGCATGCAAATATACACACACACACACACAAACACTATTTTTTTATATATAGTAGGATTTGTAAATTATTTGACGTTTTTTGTTCATCTTATCTTAATCTGATTCTTTCGCGCATTTACCACCTTTAGACGCGACTCGAAAAATCGGACAATCGCAACGAGTTTCGCGCCGGCATCAAGGAGGAGATTGGTGCGTGTTACTGTACTTTTTTCAGCAAATTTCATGCCGTTTAGAGCTCCTCAAGTCCGCCGCGCAAAGCCAGCAGCCAAGCCGGCGCTCGAGCGCATGGAGCGAATTTTCCGGGTAGGCAAAGCCGGGAGCAAGAGCTCATTTTTGCTGAATTTGTGGTTTCTAACCTTGATTTACTGTGTTAAGCAATGCGTACTTCCCGGCCAAGTCGTCGTTCTCGGGGTTGCCGTCAAGGGTCGTCTCCAGAAGGCCGTCAACGATCGAACAGCTGAGGTGGAGAAGTCCGTTGCTCTACCCGCCACTTCGCAATGAAATGATCTGATTTTATGATGTCGTGCATAAAGGGATCAGAGATAATTGCATGAATTTTTATATAGTTTTTTAGTAAATTTAACGATTTTCAGATCATCTGAAACATTCCAGAAACGTACTTTTTGGATTTCTTCAGCCAAAAATTGCACACTTTTAAAGTTTAGTCATCGAAAAAGATTTTTAGAGATACTTCCTCTAGTTATTTTTAAAAAATTGGATACCAACCTCCCCCCCCCCCGTTAACGCACGAGAACTGGAGGTTCCTATGTACAATTTTCCTAATAAAAATACTTAAGTTATTTTATTTTTATTAAAAAATACTGTAAAAATTTTCGACAGCCCATGTGCAACTTGCCTCCTATTATGCTATTGGCAGAAAATCAGGGCCGCCCTGAAAAAGGAGCCAATCCAGTCCTCTTCCTCTCCCTTCACAGTTGGAGATTCCACAAAACAGAGAGAGAGAGAGAGAGAGAGAGAGAGAGAGAGAGAGAGAGAGAGAGATAGCGAGAGAAAATCGACGACAACATGGAGGGGACGATGGAGGAAAACAGTCTGAATTGGATCTTCTGCCAACCCTCAACTCTCACTTTTTACAAAGCCACTCTCAAACGTGAGCAACGATTTTTATCTCGTTTTGATGGGGTGTTGGACAGGCTTTGGGCTCGCAGTGGCTGATTTGTAATCAGAATATCGAAATTATCAATGCCGACATTTTAAAAGTCCGAAATTCAAAATGCCGATTTTCCAAAATGTCGAAATTCATATTGCCGAAAATCGAAAATGCCCAAAATTCTTAATATCGACAGTTAAAAATCTCGTAAATTCAAAATTCTAACCTGTTTTTTGCTCATTTTCATACATTTCTAACCAGAAATTCATTTCAAATTTTCGAAAATCTAAATTTTTGTGTGTTTTTAGCTCGAAACTATATAAGATTTCTCCCCCCCCCCCGCTAATATTCCAGTACCTGGGGCCGAAACCTAGACTGCTTGCCGTCTTCCATCGCGCGAGATCGGTGCTACTTTGAGGCTTCGGGCTTACCCTGATAGAAAAAAAGTTCCTTTTTAGGGCAGGTTATAGACTGTCCCCTTATCCCCACCACCCAACCACTTTTCCGGACAAAAGGGCGGCTTTCTGCCGTGTTTCGGGTTCGGTTTTCCCGAGACTATCCCCCCCTTCAGAGCCACCTCGTGCCATAATCCTCCTCCCGGCTGCCCGTCCCCTAGATCACCTATCGATTTGCGTTTCTTTTGGTTATCACAAATCTGCTTGTCTGGATTCTCAGGACTTGGAAAGTAGCTTGAGGTTTTAGTTCATTAGCGGGGGGGGGGGACTAACGTAGAAGTCGAATAGTGCCTGATAAGTGATATCCTATTCTAAGGTACTGTGCTGTTAGCGGGGGTGACTTTCATAGTATTTTGTACACAGTTTTTAGAAATAAAACTGAAAACATTGTCGAAGATGTTTGATTTTGGTCAAAAATCGATGAAAAATGCCGGAAAAGGTCAAAATTTTCGAAATTTCGATACTTTCCAAGATTTTTCATAGCTTTCTTGTGAACACAAACTACTAAAAATATAAGAAACACATTAAATATCGTTAACGAGACTTGATCAACGGAAAAATACGATTTGTGCCCCCCGGTAATGAACCAAAACCTAGCTCGAAGAAGAACCATCTGAAAGTTCCTAGAAGCAGCTGCTGCCAGCCAAACTAAAGTTTTCAAAATTTTTCGAAAATTAACATACTTTAAAAGCCTTTTAATAATTGAACCAACCTCCCTCCGTTTTTCCACCCCGTCCTTCCGAGTAATCCATGTGAAAGGGCAACCAATTTTCGGTTTTGCGAACTCCAGCGCCGCCGAGTTTTCATTCGACGCCCCTGATGTCCCTTTTTAGCAGCCTTTTTTCTTTTTAGCATGCTCCGCCTCACGTTTTCCCCACTGAAAAAACTGTAGTCTTCAAAATTAAAATCGCTCGGTGCTTTTGCAAGAATTTATTTTATTGGTGCTTTTCTACTTTCGGGGGATCTTTTTTGCAATAGTAAGTGTTCAAATAGTGTTTCCGTAAAATTTAACTATATATTTCAAACCATCTAAAAATGTTAAATTTTTGCAAAAAAATGGGAATTACGGGCGAGAGTCGCCATTCTTGGTCGATAAATGGATGTTTTTGCATTTTTTATCAAAATTTTAAGGTTTTATAAGT
This sequence comes from Mesorhabditis spiculigera, assembly GCA_958295435.1. NCBI lineage: Eukaryota > Metazoa > Nematoda > Chromadorea > Rhabditida > Rhabditidae > Mesorhabditis > Mesorhabditis spiculigera. The sequence continues at coordinate 12,047 of CATQJA010001974.1, read as the reverse complement.
TTAGGGATAGTAAAAACAAGTTAGAAACACTTCCTGTATTTATAGTAAAAAATTTGGATACAAAAGAAAAAGTAGGTTAACGCGCTGATAACACAAAAGAACCATCTAGGAGTATTCCTTCCTTGTTTGCATATTTTTCGCGCTAACATGAGAGAGAGAAAGCGAGAGATCGAGAGAGATGGAGAGATGGGGAGAGCGAGAGAGAGAGAGAGAGAGAGAGAGAGAGAGAGAGAGAGAGATCAGATTTTTAAGGCCAGATGCGATGGGTGGTGAAGACGCTTGACAAGCCGCTGCAGCGTTTCTTTGAATGGTACACGCGACGCATCCTGGTTGATTATTACCTGGTAATTATAGCGGCATAAAAGGCATGATTTGCATAGGTGTTCCTCGCCTGGCCGATCGTATTGACCGTGCTGCTGGGCGGGGGTTTTGCCTGGCTGAAGGAGCTGACTCTCCTCGATGCACGGCGCCTCTACACCCCCGTTAGTGCACCATCTTGGTCGGAGGAGGCGACGTTTTCAGAGGTCTTGGAAATCAATTTTTGTGACTTATTTTTATATTTAAGTTGCCGTTATTTTTGTTATTTTTACATTTAGTTGTGGCCGATCAAACCGTACGAATTCTTGCCCGAGCGCACATTCCAATGGGACCGCTATGTGTATGTGGTTGTTCACGGCAACATCTTCCCCAACGGCTCGTACCCAAATATACTCAATGGTACGTTTTAAGCTTCAGAATCTGGTACTTTCGCGTTATCGGGGGGGGGGGGAAGAGGGCGTATCAAGGGGGACTACAACCTTTTCTTTAGTATCCAATTTTTCGAATCTAAAAAGAGGACTTTTGTAAGCAGTTTGTACTGTTCTTTAGCCTAAAAACTTAAAAAAAATTATGAAAAATGCAGAAAATATATTTTTTTTCGACTAAAAAGACAGATTTTTTCAAAAATCAAAATTTCGAATCCAAATCTTCTTGATTTTTTAGATAATATTCCACTTGGAATATAGTTAAATTTTACAAAGAACTGTATTAAAATACTTACCAGAATTTTACAAATTTTGAGTAAAAAATACAAAAAGATCGTTTTTTCGACAGAAAAGCCGATTTTCGCACAAAATTCGCAATTTTACATTCTTTACATGTAGTTCCCCCTGAAATATAATTAATTTTTACTAACGAACCCTATTACAATACTTACTAGGCATTTCTGGAACTATAAAAAAAATTCGGCTCCCCCCCCCGATAATGCGTAAGTACCAAGAATCTTTAGAGCCATATCTCACAAAAATCGCCGACATCGAGGAAGAGATCGCCGACAAAGTGGCATTTCCGATGAAGGACAAATGGCAGATGAACGGCACCAACTTTAACGAGACGATCACCTTCAAGGTGAGCACCAAATTGGCGTGAGGAGCACGAACTTTCCAGAATTTATGCCTGAACTGGTATGGCGACTGCTATCGGCAATCTGGGCTTGTGCAGCTGCTGAAGCGGAGGTTAGTCAAAGTAGAGAAGCCGAAGGAGAAGCTTCTAGAAAAGAGCTGGAACGTCACGGGATCTCGGTCTCATATCCGGTGGCGAATCCCGAGGGCTCTCCATTCTACATAGCTTTCAATGTGGGCGGGGTCGATACGTTTGCCAACGATACGATCAAGGTAATCTGGCGGTTCTGGTTCATTAGCGGGGGGTATTTACTGCCCCAGATTTTTCGATCCTTTCGCTATTTTTTCGTGGTTTTTTCCGGCTATTACTAAGATTTGAGCTACAACCTAAAAAATTCATATAAAATAAGAAAAAAGAGAATAACCCTTAAAAATGAGTTCTGGTTCATTAGCGGGCGGGGCTATTTAGAACCCTTCCCTCCGCTAACGAGTCAGAACCAAAAAACGGCTGGATTTCGGCATTTTTAGTGTTTTTCGGCATTTTTTCAACGATTCGATACAGCATTAAAAAATGCACTAATATCTATCAAAAACTTTTAATTACAGCTCCAAATATTTGGAATTTAAAATACCGACAAAAATCCGCCCCTCTCCCCCGCTAAGGAACGAGAACCGGGACCTGGCTTTTTTTTGCTATAGAATTTTATAAAATGGAGTTTTTAGTCGGCAAAAGCGATGCGCCTCTTCTACTTCCTTCGTTTTGACAGCCCGCAATATAATGAAATGGGAATGGCCTGGGAGGATGCGGCATCGAAATTCATCGCCGAAACCTACGCTAACCATTCACATATTACGGTAGGAATTTGATGGCTTTTTTAAAGCTATATTTTCTGTTTAGTGCCACATCAAGCATTCCCGTATCCTCGACCTGGGGCTCACTGCCAACGCCAACCGCTTGAAGCCCTACTTTGCGATCACGATCGTGGTATTGATTGCGTTTACGGTAAGTGCTTTCAATTGCTCACAAAATTACCGCAATCTTTTGGTGCTTTTGCAATAACGGAGGGGATCTGCAGGGGAAAACCTAATTTTTTCCCATGGGCCCAGAATTTCCTAGTAATGTAATGGCGAGTTTTTGATAGCGTTTTTCGTGCAATTTAGCTATATTTAAAGTGGAAAATATAATTTTCGAAATTTTGGTCGAAAATCGGGAACTATTGGTCGAAAAAACTATATTTGGTGGATTTTTATATAAAATTCGTAAAGTTTTGGCGCTTAGAGCTAATAAAAAAACGGTTAGCAATTTTCTTTCTGTTTATGTTAGAAAAAGTGGATCTTGGAAAAACAGTTCCCCCCGATAGTGCGAAAGAACCTAAACACTTTATAGACATTCTACACGATCAAATGGAGCTTTGGGAGTCACGATGACAAATTCACAGGTGAGCGCTTAGCTTGGCTTCAGACTTAGCTTTATGCTTGGGCTTAGGTTAGGCTTAGATATAGGCGTAGGCATAGGCTCAGGCTTCTGGGTTCGGCTTAAGCTTGGGCTTCGGCGTAGGCATGGGCTTAAGCTTACATACCTGCTGAGATAAAAACCGCAAACCTTTAGTGGCGATCGATTGGCTTCGGTCGAAGCCGCTTCTCGCGTTGGGCGGAGTCCTCACAGCCGGAATGGCCATTGTCAGGTTGCTTTATTTCGTTTTTTTATACAAATTTTTAGTGGCATTGGGCTGATGCTGTGGTGCGGGATGTTTTTTGCCGAAATCACGTTGATCGCCCCGTTTCTTGTGCTGTGTAAGTGATTTTGATTTTTTACGCTAAATTACATTAATTACTTGGACCAGTAAGTAATTAAAGTATATATAAGTAAATTAAACTTTTCAGCGATCGCCGTCGACGATATGTTCATCGCCGTCGCCGCGTGGCATAACACCGAGATCGAGATGCCAGGTATTTGGTGGAAATTTGTGGAAAAGCGCGGCGATGGAAAACCCGTCCAGTCCACCTAAAAAGACTTTTTTACCGTTTTAGTAGAATTTTTTATAAAGTTTTTAGTAATTTTTTAGATGCTAAAAGTCGTCAAAAATTAACCATAAAAGAAAAAGAACCGTCAAAAACGAACATGAATATTTTCAAGAAACTGAAGCATTAGCAAGAGTGTGCTCGAAATTCCCTGGTAGGCCCGCACGATGATTAGTCATTTTTGATTTATAGAGCTTTCGTAGCAAGCGTAGAAGCAGCAGCTAAATTTCCAGGATACCCCAAGATTTCAGGAAACTCGGAAAAGGTGCTACGGGAGCGGATGGCTGTGGCCATGTCCGAGGCTGCGGTGGCAATCTTCATTACATCAGCCACCGATGTCTTCTCTTTTGCCATCGGAACATTCACCGACATCTATGCCGTCCAGGGCTTCTGCGCGATGACGGCTGCCTGCATGTTCTTCACGTTTTTGTATCAGGTAACCAGAAATAAACCTCGCGGACATAACGTTGGTCTACCGCCTCGTAGGGAACATTTCTAGGCATAGAAAGCTCATAAAAGTCTTCAAAATTTCGAAATGATTTTTGGCGAAAAATGTATAAAAAAGGTCAAAACTTCATTTTTTTCTACTTTATTAATTTTTCACACCTTTTTACTGACCAAATACAAATCAAACCGCCACAAAAATACCCCTGAACGCCAAGAATTTTCATAGATAGACTAGGGCGCTTTTATGGCAGTTTATTGAACGGAAAACTACGAAAAAAGCGCTGTAAAACGTTAAATTTTTGCTAGATAAGTTTTCCACCACTTCCCCACCCCGCTAACAGTCCAGAACCCTGTCTAGGTGACCTTCTTCGCCGCCCTCCTCGTCGTTTCCGCGAAGGCCCAATTCGGCGGTCGCAATTCGTGCATGCCATGCCTTGCCGCCACCGATATCCAAGCCGACGCCATCGAGAAGCACAAAAAGATGCTGAAGAAAAGTTTGTAACGATTTTACATATCGAAAAATATAATTTTAGGTCAAAAAGAACACGTGGCGCTGCCGGTGAAGGCCTTTGGGGCAATGGGCACTTTTTTCCGGTGTGAATTTAATTTCTTTGAAACAAAATTTTAGCGATATCTACGTCCCGATCCTCCTAAACGTTTGGACAAAAATCATCATTGCCATCAGCTTTGTTTTCTACATTTTGGTAGGAAATGTCGGTTTTTCACACATCCAACCCCGGCTGCAGATCTCAATTTATGGGATTATGATCATGGAGCAGGGGCTGGACTACGAGAAGCTCCTCATCCCGGACGACCCGCTGGTGTTGGCGCTGAGAACGGAGATTGAGCTCTTCCATGGGGGTGATCAGGTGCGTCTAAACCAGGCAATTTCAAATGACCAATTCACATTCAAAAAGCCGAGTTTCAGATTGAAATAGCGATCGTGAACGCGCCGGATATGACGGTGGCCGAGAACCGGGATCGAATTGAGCAAATCGTCCGGCGTTTCGAGCGAATTTCCTACAGCATCGGCCCGAAGAGCACCACCGTCTGGACGCGTGAATACATCAAATACGCCAATCTGACAGGTAGGATCTTAACTAGAAAAAAAAACATTTTTTAGGCTCTTACCTCGAGGATAACCACGAATCGTGGGTGGTTGGCGTCTACGAGTGGAGCCAACTGTTTGCCTTTTACAAGCTGTGGTCGGGCACGAATCGTCAAAAATTAAGCGCCGATTTTCAGGTCCCAGGATTTTGTCTGGTCCAACACCACTGATCTCGACTCATTGCGCCTGGACTCTTTCCGTTTCCGGATCGGCGTCACCGACTTTTCCACGCCGTCGGATCTCGTGGCGGTGGGTTGCGTAATTATCGGCTAGCGAAAAAAGAATAAATAAATAAATAACAATTTCTATCACTGTTTGGAACTATAATCATATCTTTTAGTATATTCCTTTGATGCTCTATCAGATTGCGCTGAAACAACCCCGAAAAAACAACGAAAATTTAAAGAAAATGGGTCAATCCCCCCGCTTATGAATCAGAACCTCGTGATCAAATTTTGGGTCTACAGGTAACCGCCGAACTTCGCGGTGTCGCCGCCGAGCACCCGGACCTCGAAATCATCACCTACCAACAGAGCCGCGCCATTGCCGATCAGGTTTGAAAAAATCATCTCCAAAAAACCCTTCTCTTCAGCTAAACGTCATCCTGCCCTCCACCATCCAAAATGATTCGCTGGCGGTCATCTGCATGGTGGTTATTTCACTGCTGTTCATCCCGAATCCGTTATGTACCGCTTGGATCACGATAGCCATCATCACCATCGACTTGGGTCCGAAAAGAATCGACTCCGAAATCCGTATTTAGGTGTCATTGGACTGCTCTCACTGTGGTCGGTGAAGCTGGACCCGATTTCGATGGTTACCATTATTATGTGAGGGCCAATTTTCATCAAAGTATTGGACCTTTAGGAGCATTGGGTTTTCCATCGAATTCTCTGCCCACATCACACACGGCTTCATGAGCGGCATCAATTTAACGGCTAAAGAACGAGTGATCGATAGTATGGAAAAATTGGCGTGGCCTGGTAGATCCTTCAAAAATTTGTGACCGGGAGGTTCAGTCGTTCACGGCTCATTATCGACAATTCTTGGCGTGACTGTGCTCGCCTTTATCGATTCCTACATGGTCTTAGTATTCTTCAAAACAATTTGCCTTGTGCTGGTGATTGGTGAGCCTAAAAACTAAAGCCACGCTAAACGTCTTTGCTAATTTAGGTGTTTTCCACGCGCTGGTCCTGCTACCAATCGTTTTGGAGGTCACCCATCCTTTCATGGAACGGTTGAACCGACGACTACAGAAGCGCCTAGAGGAACATGAACAAAAGAAAGAAAAGGGCGCCGGCTATGCAATAAGCTTGCCCGTGAATGCCTTGCAATAGGCCCCTGGTCACAAAGTAGCCATCCAAAGCCTTTCTTCCCACGAATACGGGTCATAGTATGCGGTGCTAATAAAGTATCTGAATTTATCCATTTTCACACACAAAAACAATGACACCTAAAGGCTAAGCGCTATAAAATTCTTTTTACATTGATGCACGAGAGGGAAACGGTAAATACTCGTCAAAAATACGCACATTTAACTAGTACGTCAATTAGGCAGGGATGGGTTGCAAGAATTACTGGAATCCATCCTTCGGGCGGTAGCCGAGCTTGTGGGCGACTCCCTCGTAGACGGGGCTGTCTCCAAAAGCGACCTTGTAAAGGCCGGGAGAGCGGGCGTTCCGGGGCAGCGGAGAGACCTAAAGCAAGGCATGAAGATATATTTAAAGTTTTTATTCTCAGAAGTTTAATGTATTTAAATTTATGAAACTGGTGACACCGATAAAAAACAACGAGCTAAATTACTTACACAGGTATGCTGTCCGTCACAAAGGGGCCGGTGGTCGGTCTGCTTGCACATGCACATTTGGTACTGTCCGGCCTTCTCCACCTACGCAAAAATAATACCAGAAAAATGGTCTTCGCACCTGGAAGCGCACCGGCCGGCAATTCGTCATCCCATCTGGTTTATGCGAGCCGTCACAGAATGGCTGCTTCACGGAGAGTCCGCATGAGCACCAGGAGTACGTCTTGCCCGAATCGAGGGATACCTGAAGCAAAACACAAAATGACGATAATAGCGGTATGCAGGTAATATTTTTTGGTCCAGGTGGAAAAAAGGGCAAGAAAACCGGGGCGCGAAGCTCAGCAACAAAAAAACTGACTAAACGATACCTTGGTCGGCTTCTTGGCAGCATCGATGCCCTTGTAGGGGAGCATGTCGCTCGCCGGATTTTCGATGATGATCCCCTTGGCGGCACCACGAGTAAATACCTAAAATAAGAATATTAATGAAATCAAAAAGTCGCAAAACAAAAACAGAGCCCAGCAATTCGCCCACCCGTTGCACGGTGGAGCCCAGATGCGTGGTGGTGCGCGTGAGCATCCTGAAAAAGATGGTATTGAAATCAAGGGTAAGCATATAGTCAAAATTTACAAAATTAAAATTTTATAAAGTTCTTTTGTGAAGAGTGTGTGGAAGGGGGCTCTGCTGTTGAAAACACCCGGTCCCCGTGCACAAAGTATTCCCGCGTAGCCCAGCAAACCGAAATTTTTTCTGGATGCAAAAGCTTTACCTTCAAATCAAACCAAATGTCTGATCCGGGACCGTCGGCTACGACTTCTGAACCGCAACCCTGTGAAGTCTGCTATCTGGAGAAGGACGCCCAATACAAATGTCCAAACTGCAAGATAGCTTATTGCTCCGTGAAGTGAGTTTTACTTTAATTTTATTAAACGACCTATCAGATGCTATCGCGGCGCAAAACATCGTCAATGCTCCGAACATTTCTACAAATCAAGGCTTGATGATCATCTAAACGGTTTGTTTTGCGAAAAATACGGCTAATAGCTATTCATAGAAGGCTCAGAAGCTCCGGGGATTGAGACCTTCGATGAGCGCATGAAAAAATATTTGGCTGGTGATGGTGAAGATGTGAAAGGTGAAAATTTTGTTTTTATTATGTTTTGAAATGCAATTTGCCAATAAACCGTTTTAGGCCTGGATCCCGAAGAGGCCGACGGTGAATTGGTTGATTCTGACGATGAGGGTGAAGATGAATATCTGAAAAAGGTGCTCCAAGACGTTGCGGATGAATACGACGTGTCAGAAGATGAGTTGGATCGGAGACTTTTGGTATTCTATTATAGCTTTCTCCTATATAATCCCAATAGAAATTCAATCTTGGCGGCGACGCGGATGCACTACTTGAGAGCTTGACGGAAGAAGGCGCAAAGCTTTCGCTGGATTGGCACAACAGGTAGCTTTTTATTTCTATTGTATAGCGTTAAATTTTAGATCCCACGACGATGAAGCTGAAAGCGACAGTCATGCTTCCGGTAAAAATAAGGATTCCTGTTGAAAATGAATTTTTTTCTCGATTTCCGTTCTGTTCTCTCACTGCGTTTATCGGTGTGGAGTTATCTTGATTTATGGCCTTCCAAACTGAAATACTGAAAATGTTATTTTAGAAAAATGCTTCGGACTACTAGGTTTTGCGGCCGTTGTTGCGAAGGGACTGGAAACAGGTCGGCTCAGGTATCTACCGAGTTTACATCCAGAAACCGGGCGTTTTGGGTGATTGTTTGCGCTGAATCGACCTCAGAAGTGACTTCAAGATCCTGAAGGGGGCGGCTGATAAAGCAACCGTCTTTTGCGGTTGTCTACGTTAATGAGCGTCAATTTAAGGTAACCTGGCTCTCCCGCTCAACAACGCTCTCTAGATTACTCAAAACGATCTCATCACGCTAGAGAGCACGTCGCCATTACAAGTTGGCGACAAAATAAGAAGCTCGACAGGTAGGTCGTTTGACATAATTCTTGTTTCATTTCCGTTTTAGGTTTTGGCGATCGGTGGAAGCTCCTTCACGGTATTTGGGCGACCACTTCTACCCTCCAGCTCAACTAACGTCACGGCTACCGTCGTCGAAAAAACAGCAAAGTATCCTGAGGCCCTACGTACACGAAAATCATCAGCAGGCACACTTCCTCAATTGTGAGTACTTTGGAGCCTAGAAAGTTCTTTGCTTACGGGGTTAATTCCTAGATTCAGGGCTCAGCAAAGGGGTGATGATACTCGAGGTTAATTCCGTTGAAGCAAAGCCGGAATTGCTGCATAAATTCGTGATGCCTTCAACAAAATTATTTTTTCGGCTTGATGGAGCAGCTCATAATCGCCCGAATTCTAGCTAGGTGGATTCGTTTGTCTAGGGAAAACACCGTTGTCTTTTGATGCCGTCTGTTCGAAATGTTTGTGTAAATAAAAGGGTTGATTACACGAAACGAATGGCATACGCAGCGGACCCGGAGCACCCCTCAATTAGGGGTGTTTATGCTGTACCCACTAATCTCGGCCGGCTAATCGCGGCGGGGGGCCCAGGGGCAATATGTGCTGAATACATTAGGAGGGCTCTGGCGAATGGCCTTGTGGTCTCATCTCTTTGGTTACCTCGGTAACTCTCGCTTCGAAAGAGCAACGAAAAAAGAAACAGCGCCGTCGTTTACGCTGGGTTGGGCTTGATGTTTGCAATGCTCAAAAGGCCAGAATAGTTCTATTTTTTTGCTGAAATGTCTTTGGAGTTATTGATTTGACTTCCGAATAGGGTGTTTGGAATTATGTTTTGCCTTAAATAATCTGAGAGTTAATCTTTTGGATAAGATTATTATTTTCATTATTTTGAGTTGAAATTAAAAATTGTATATTTTAACCTTTGATTTATCTATAGAAAATTTAAAATTTCAGTTTTGTGGGACCGTTTGCAGCGCTTCCCAATTCTCAGATCCGAAAGAGCGCTCGAACTGGCCCTTCAGGGTTCATTTAGTGGCACTTGGGGCGCCGGACGTCTAGCAGTGACCGTCGAGGGCTGCCCTGGGTAACTGCTGGGCTCGCCGTGTTAATCCCTGAGGCTGGGCGGTGCTCGATCAGATGATTTGGAGGGAGTGCGGGGGCTAGGAGAACGTCGCAGGGTGGAAGGGGCAGAGGGGGCTGGCGTGCTCGAGGACACCGAGAACACACACACTGCGGGGGACACGACTCTGCGTGGCTCGCGCAAAAAACAGTCCTGTAGTCGCCCCCGTGGGACCACCGGCGCTTGTCGCGCACCAGACCGACAACTCCTTCGCTTCTCAATCCTGCTCCTTTTGTTTGCTCTTACCTTCGTAATCGTGGTAGCCAGAAAATGACTCTCAAAATAACGAATCTTTTTTTGTATGTGCGATTGAGATAATTCATGTCATTTAACCTTCAAAGTAACGTATCTTGAAGTTATAGCTTGTCGTGCGCCGGAAACCGTCCATTTTGAACACATACTATTTTACGGGTTAATGGGGGAGGGGTCTCGGGGAAACTGAATTATTTTGGTATGAATCCAAAGTGTCCAGTAATATAGTGTTAAGTATTTTAGTAGAGTTTCTGTTAGAATTCTATACTAGATCCCAAGTTGGCCAAAAATAACTAAAAAAACTTAAGAAGTTTTTAATCCGAGGCTTTGGTCGCCACTGGTGTTTTTTGGTCCGAATCGGAACTTTGTTGTTTTTACAAAAAATGTAACTTTTTCTTGTTTGCCAATAAAAACGTTTAAGCACTCCTCGATTTCCTATTCGAAAACTTCGCCTCCAAGGAAATGTTGGTTTTGCCCCGATAAAATCTGATACCATTTCTCTTCCTCTCCTTTTTCTTGCTCTTTAAGGTAATTCTCTTCCTTTCTTTCTCTTTTTCGGCTAAATAGCAGCAAATTCTTGCCCAAAAATCTGTCAGTTACATTGAACAAACACTACCTCTTTTTCTGCACTTCCACGTTAATTGGTTTGACTATCTTCAGGGTGTTGGGATCAGCTACTTCATATGCCCACCACCACTGAAGCCCCTCACATAACTCAAAAGTAATGTTGGTATAACGCCAGCCCCAGACTCCAAATGATCCACCAGCATCCGGGCCTACTATTCTGCAGGGGTTAGGAGACAGCTGGCGGCCGCGCGTTTCAGCTTGTTGACGTCCCATACCAATCGCCGAGAATGGTGGGCCTCCTCCTGCTCCAGCCGTCATTGGCTCATCGTATTTATCCAGTGCGAGGCGGCCGCTTTGCTCTGTTAGCTCACCTACACCCCCATCGGCGCCCACCCGAATAAGGCAAATAAGACACAACCCGCCCGGGTGGAACTGCCACCTACCGAATTCGGGTTGGGGCGGCGCGTTTTGAAATCGCTTGCGGCGCCGGGGTTGAACATTTGGGAATTTGTCTTTAGCCGGAAATCCGGGCCGTGGCGTCTAGAAATCTGGAAATTTAGAACTCTGTTCAAGTCTATAAATTTTCGGTTCTGTCCTGTTAGCAGGGGTGAAGACCAATTTTTGGCCGATTTCCTCGATATTGTTTATTTTCTAAAATTTCGAGAGATTCTGGCGTTGAAAAACCTTTTAAAACGTTTAAACCTCGTTTAAAGCTCACGTTCAGGCGTCAGTACGTTTACACCTATTGACGGTATTCATAGGTGTATACGTAGAGACTCTCTGAAAGCGCGCTTTAGAGTTGGTAAATTTCGTCAAAAACCCTCTTTAAATTCGAAAAAGTACCTTTTGTGCCAAAATCTATGAAAAAATAAATAAGAATGTTCATACCTCAAAATTTAAACTCGTTTAAACACTTTTCCAATTTTTAATGATCGGAAACGGCCAAAAAGACCCCCCCCCCCCGTAACAGCCAAGTACCCAATTTCTGAAGCTCGCATTTCCCAAATAGCCCAAAATGAGTAGAATTTGCCCTCCTGGCCCCTAACTACTACCGCCACCCACTAGGGTTGGCAGCCCACAAAAAAGGACAAATAGCGGCCCGTCGAGCCCGAGCAATTGCCCTCCAATTCGATTCTCCTCCTCCTCCTGCTGCTCCCCATTTTTCCTATTCTCCTCCCCCATTTCTCATCCGTTCCACCCACACCCGCGAAACTGACTCATTGCCCACCATCCTATGTACAGCTGCAAATTCGAGGGGGGAATTCTCCGAAAACCGAGACCGCAATTTTGGGCGGTGGCTCGGGCTATTTGCCAAAACAGGTTTCGCCTTTTTTTGTTGGTGGTTGTCGAGGGCCTCGAAAAGTTTT
>CATQJA010001971.1:0-25550 GCA_958295435.1 Mesorhabditis spiculigera | reverse complement strand
GCGTGAATCTCATCATCGGGGGTGATGCTCCGGCGCTTGAACAGCGACGACGTGCCCTTGCGCTTCGCGGGCGGCGCGTCAGCGCTCTGAAATCGGCGGATTTTACTTTTGCATCATATTCTTGATTCTCTAGCCACCAAATTCGGTAGCTTCCACTTAAAAATAGCATAGCAAATCCCAGAAAAGACGGAAAAATCCAGTCCAAGCACCCAAAACCCATAAATTTTTCGAGGTTCTATCTTTGGTTTGAACCTTATAATCCGGGTCCACGGCTGAAAGACGCAGTCCAACTGGAACAACGTTAAAATTCAGCTAAAACCAGGTTGCTCGTATATTTTGGTCGGGAGATTTCTCACACATGGCCAAAGTCGAATAAACAAAACTAACGGGTCCCGCGGCGACCGGCCTGGGCTCCATATGGCTCGCCGATGCCTCGGAAGGCCGGTGGGTCGGGGATGGGCATTTATCCGCTGCTTCCACGAGCCCCTCGAGCCGAGGAATTACCACCTAAAAGCGGGGGCGAAATCGCAAATTGGTAGGCTAAAAACTTCATCATTTTCGCTTATTTTATAAAGACCTACGGGGTCTATTGGAGGTGTTTGCGCCAACTCTGGCCTCTCTAATCGGTCGATCAAACGGCTGCTCCTCTGAAACAGCTAGAAATTTTTCAAGTAACGCTTCCGAGTACCTTAAATGCCTCTGTTCGGTAGTGCTCCTGCTTGGCGATCTCCACCCGGATCCACTCCGGTACGTCAGGGACGGCAGAATCCACTAGAGCCCGAATCCCGAGGATCACGTGTTCCAATATGACGATCAGCACAATCTGGAAGCCAATCGCTAAAAAACGTCCAAAAAGCAAAAAGAATTGCGTCGGCCGGGAATCGAACCCGGGTCGCCCGCGTGGCAGGCGAGCATTCTACCACTGAACCACCGACGCTCTGTTGGAGGGGTTGGGTGCCGGCTAGGAGAGGGAGTGGGGGCGGGGCCTGGGCAGGGAAGAGAGAGCGCGAGGTTGTGGAGGGGTCGTACGGGGCGGGTGATTGAAAAGGCGAAAAGGGCGCGGCTATAGCGCACATAAAAAAAAGACAAAAACCTTGGGAAATTTCAATAAAATTTGATACCGTATTTTAAGGTGTGTTAAGGCAAACCTGCGAAGCCCAGCTGATACCGGGCCATATTCGCTGAACAAGGCCGGATTGGCCTATCAGCGCGCAGTTGACCATCACCCCCAGCGTCCCGAGCCACTAAAAAGGGGCTTATAGTGGCTATCAAATTATTTAAAGTCGTCTGCCTTAGTGGAAACGGCGAAATACCTGCATGGAATGTTGCCAAGCCCCGATATCCTTCACGCGACGCCCAAACGGCCGTTGCACCGTGTTGCATAGCTGAAATTCGGGATTTTCAGCGATTTAAAAAATCACAGAAATTTTTGCAACATCTAAAGTAATTGAAGGTTCACTTTGAAAATGTCCAAAACCATAATGGCGAAATCCCTAGTGTTGAAATTTCTTAATGTCGAAATTTACGCACACAGATCTCGGAAAACTTCAAAAAAATCCAAAAAGACGCAAAAAATATCGACATATTGAAATTTTGGCTTTCTGGAATTCCGGGAAGCTGAAATTTCGACATTATAATTTTCGACAGCATTTACTTTATGCCAATCGTAGAAAAATATACCTTAAACGCGTCGACCCGGATTTCGATCAAATTGTTGAGGAGGGCACACGCTGCAGCCAGGGGGAAAGCCGGCGAAAATAGGAGAACGTAGCCGAACTGCAAAATCAGGGGCATTTAGACGTAAAAGGTATACATCGTACTACACTCATCAAAAAGCGTCTAAAAATCGTGAGAATACCTGAATAAACATCTCCAAATAGTCGTCAAGCGGGCGCTCGTAGACGCTCATCAGGCTCTCCAGCTCGGCTTGGGTGACTTCGACTCCTCAAAAATGGTTATAATATATTTAGGGCACTAGATTGAGAGCGTTTTAAAATTTTAATATTTACAAAGAGGTGGGCAAGCTAGCAAAAATCTTTTAGGAATTTTGGAATGGCCTACCATCAGCGTAGGGAACGAATTCCGGAAGCGGCAGCCTGGGAGAACGCCCAATTTTTGGCGATGTTCCATTCTAGAATTTAGGAAATTAAAAGTAGTTAAACAACTACCAATTTTGAGTACGAGGTGCTACTATCAACATCCAGCTCCTCCTCCTCACTCGGCGATTGCTCGCGCGCCATTTTCCGCCGGCGCACCTCGAACGTCTCGTGCAAGTCGTTGGGCGTGAGGGGCTGAAAAAGGCTAGATTAAAATCGGTCTACTTAAAGGCTACCGATGAGTTAGATGGGGCATCATCACTCTCCTTTCGCTTTCGCCGAACTTGCTGCACATGTCGGCGGAGCGTATCGTCACTCATTGACCGGGTCATCCTAAAAATTGGGGATTCCGGAGAGAGAGAGAGAGAGAGAGAGAGAGACAGAGAGAGAGGGAGAGAGCGTGAGAAACCTACTTATACGTCAGCTGCGAAAACTTGAACTTCTCGATGACAAATGGCACCGCCATTTCCATAATATTCTGGGTGAGCTGGCGAGTGATCAACAGCGTTGCCAGGGTCTAAAAATGCCATAAACTCCTCTACGATTTTTTGGATACCTCCTGCAATCTCCTCATATCCCTGATGATAAACGCCGTATAGAACAGCGACCCAAAAGCCGTGACGAATTGAAAGATGACAATCTTGGAGACGAGGAAATTTTCGTACTCCTCGGCGGTACGGTAGTTTTCTGAAAGATGACTGGATATTCTAGAGCTCTGAGGCCAACTTGCCGAGATCGTTGAGGAAGAGGGCCAAGAGTCGGTAGAGCTTCTCGCTGGCGACGACGAGAAGGGCGTAGACGACCATGGGGAGATAGCAAACCCAACCGAAGAAGGAAGAGTGGCCAAAGTAACTGAAAAAGCCTGTTAACGACGAGAGAGAGAGAGAGGAAGAGAGCGAGAGAGTAAGAGAAAGAGAGCGAACGAGCGAGAGAGTGAGAGAGAATGAGAGTGAGAGAGGGAGAGAGAAAACAGAGAGAGAGAGAGAGAGAGAGAGAGAGAGAGAGAGAGAGAGAGAGAGAGAGCATGGGAGAGCGAGGGGAGAGAGGGAGAGGGAAAGATTGAAAGACAGAGCGAGAGAGACAGAGAGAGAGAGGGAGAGAGAGAGAGAGAACTTACAAATTTGCGGTATCCTGTGCCATAAATATGCCCAGCATTGCCGCGAACATGACGAGAACGCAGAGACCGGTGACCGGATAGGTGAGACAGTACCGCACTGCCGCACTTTTCCAAGCCGGATACTGGGGTTCGGGGAGTCCGGTGACCGCGTTTGGAGCTGTGTATTCGCCCTGAAATCTCAGGTAGGTTTAGGTCTAGCCGAGGCAGGCTAAAGCCTAGTTTGCGCTTAGGCTTAGGCTTAGGCTTAGGCTTCGGCCTAGACTTAGGCTTGTACGTACCTTAAACCCCGGTCTCGGGTCTTGCAGCAAGGCATTCGCCTCCACCGTATACGTTCCCCACTTGAACGCCAATTCCGCCTAAACCAAAGCGTATCGCCGTGTACTCCGATCCACACCTGCTTCCGCTTCCACAATTCAAGGTATACGGTGGACCAGATGCAATTGAAGAAGGCGAACAAGACGAAGCAAATGTCGCTGAACAGCTTAAATGGATTTGTATGTTCAAAAAATCGGTAAATTACCTGATAGGTGTCTTCTTCGTCATTTTCTTCCGGTTCTCCTTGTTGGATTCGATATACGCCGCCGCCAAAGAAGAACATGGCGAGTCCGATGCCGGCTGGGAACCAGAGGGCCGTTGTTAGGAAGCCCAGCCAGGAGAAGTACATCGCGATTTCGGTTCCGAAATAGTTCTAAATCATGGTTTATTTTAGGCTTAGGCTTAGGCTCAGGCTTAGGCTTAGGCTCGGACTTAGGCTTAGGTTAAGCTTAGGTCAGGCTTAAGCTTAGGCTTAGTTTAAGCTTCGCTTAGAAGACTTCCGCTTAGTTTTATCTTTGTCTGAAGCCTCAGCTTACGTAGTATGCTTTCTACTTGCCTTAATCGCATCCAACGGCTGCCGATCAACGAGTGACATCACCCATCCCTTCTGCAGATTTCGAAGCTCCTCCTTGTTATGAAGCGGAAGACTTCGGTCCACCAGCCCCGCAGCCGAGAGTTGCCCAACTGAATCTGACCTCAATGCCTGTTGAAATCCCCACCCAACGGCGCAGAGCCGGGCAGCTCCACCTTGCGGCTCCTCGTTGACAATACCAAACCGCCCCGAGGTATTCGGACACTTTCCAGGATCTGCTTCACGATTAATGCTCGCTCGGTGCCGGACAGGAAATGGGCTTTGTGCTGGAAATTATTTGAATTTAACTAGTTTAAAGGTGTTGGTATTGACAGGGTGAAGCTCTCACCTCGACGCCCACAAAACAATGCGCTTCGTCAAAGCAAAAATCCCGCATGCCGCCGCCAAACTTCAGCTTTAGCGGTTTCTTCAGGTGGCAGAGTTCTGCGCCCTAAAATGTGGGTGATTCTTATTCTCTGTGCTTCTCTCGCTCTTGCTCACACTCGCTCTCCTCCTTTTCTCATGCTCACGCTCACTCTCTCGATCTTTTTCATACTCTCACTGGATCTTGCTCTTCTTCTCTATCTCTATCTCCCTCACTCTCTCTCGCTCTCGCTCTCTCTCTCTCTATCTCTGTTTCTCTATCTCTCTGTCGCTCTCTCTCACCTTTAATAAATCCCGATATTCTGCCGTCAAATACAGTCCATAGCAATCATTCAGACGATGGTAGCGAACCTCGACGACCAAGGCCGGCTCCAGGTGGCGTAACTTGGAAAGGTACGGAATTCCGGGACCTAGATTACCGTATTGACGATCCAGTGCACCGTCTCTTTCATCGATTCGTCATCATCTTGATGGCTCAGGGTCAAAAGAACGTCACATGCCGAGGAACATTCACTGGCGTATCTGGAAAAGTGTAAATCTCACCAAAAAATTACTGCAAAAAAAGTTTTATCAAAATTTAAGCATTTCTATAAGTAACCTACCTTTAATTACGATGGTTATAATGTAGAGAATTTTAATAAAAATGTATCAAATTTATTTACAAAACAGAAATCCCATTCTCACCTCCACAAATCCGACGATAATGCCAGCCGATGGCCCTGCTGCAGGCCCTCGTTGAGAAGGGATTGAACCCGCTGCTGCAGCATCGCCCCATCAAATAATGACGGATCCTCCGAATCTACAGGATCCATTTGAGCGTAAGTTGGAGTGCCGCGGAACGTCCGGGGAATCGAGCCGGAACTGCGGGCCCAAGGGCAATCCCCCGGATTTTTGAGGGATAGATTGAAAGGGGGAATAGAGGGGGGAGAGTGAGAGAGAGAGCGAGAGAGAGGGCGAGAGAGAGAGAGAAACAGAGACAACAACATGTCACACAAACAGCCGCCCATCCCCTCCCTTTTTAACGGCCACCACCGCCTGGATGTGTTAAAACTTTCCTGCCAAGGTTATTTTCCAGGCGTGGGCCCAAAGATCGAAGAACATTGCTTCAGTTTGAATTTAAAATTTACATTAAATTTTAAGGGTTTGAAAGGAGAAATGGCCGAATTTTTGGAATTTTGAATTTCTAGAGTGTAAGGCTGAAAATCCTACGTTTCGGAGCATTTAATTCTTTCTCTCTCTCGGTCCCTCTCTCTTCCGGTCTCTCTCTCTCTTTTGTCTCTCTCTCGCTCTCTCTTTTCTCTCTCTCGCTCTCTCTTTCTCTTTCTCTCTCCCTCTCTCACTCTCTCACTCTCTAGCTCTTCGTTTTCCAGTTTTTTTTCGATAGAAGACTCTCATTCGCATCAAATTTGAATTCTCTTTTATTCACGACCCCATAAATTCCGCATTTTTTTTGACCACACGTCGATAGGAGCGAATTGGAAGTGGTTTCGATCGGGGGACCTTGGCTGTTTGACCAAACTTTTTCGGTGCAGTTCATGTGTCCCGTCAAGGCCAACATATGCACTTTCAAGCAAAAAACAGTATTCTAGGCACCAGGAAAATTGGCTGTATTTTATTGACGGACAGACAATGGAGGGGAGCAGGAGGACAAGGGATTCTTTGTGGAAAAGAAGGGGAAAATAGCCAAGTTATGGCTCGAATCGGGTGAATAAGCAGGGAAAGCGCGAGAGAGAGTGAGAGTGAGAGAGAGCGAGAGAGAGCGAGAGAGAGCGAGAGAGTGAGAGAGAGCAATAGAGAGAGAACATAAATGAAGAATGACATTTCCGGAAATCCGGAAATTGTCTAAATATGAATCCAGAAAACTCGAAAATGCTGACTAAGACGCGATAAAAATTATTAATTTCATGTCGCAATTACTTTAACTCCCGATTTTTACAGCTTTATAGGCCAAAAATTACGCCCCAAATTAAATTAAAGATTAGAATTCGGATTTATCGACCTAGAAAGCTACTAAATCTTTTTAAGAAAGAATGGCAACTGGCAGAGGATCTTTAGGAATTAAATAAAAGCATTTTAAAAATAATTTGAAAATCCTGGCTTCTAGAAATGCAAACAAAAAAAAACTTGGCACACCGCTAGGCAGCGCATGTTTTGTGGTGAAGTGGAGTGGGGTGGCGGTGAGGCGAGCATGGTGAAAGAAGAGGAGGAGGAGAATAAAACGTGAGAATTCTCGGTGGCACCCGGAGAGGAGAGGGCCCATATAGGGGAAGGGATACGCGAGCGGGGGGAGAGGGGAGAGAGGGCAGCGAGAGAGAGAGAGAGAGAGAGAGCGAGAGAGAGAGAGAGAGAGAGAGAGAACGACATGGCATGGCCGGTTATGGACGGAAGCGACAGATGGCCAACCCGAGGGAAGGGCCATGCTAATACCCAGGGGGAATATACAGGAATACAATGAACGATGACTTTAAAGGGCCTAGAAAGTAAAATCACTAGTGATTCTAAAGTCGAATATTGAAAATTTCCAAGCTTGTTGGTGTTTCTACACCATTGATCAAGGTTATTCCGGTGATTTAATGGCAGCTGCGACCATGCTTCAATGCCAACACTGAATAAACGTCTTCTAAATCCATATTTTGGTCATTTTTGCCGTTCATCCGGGGAGAGAAGAGCTCGTTTGGCTGAACTCTGCAAACGGACCATTCCAATCTGTGCTAAATTTTTCACCACAAAGCTTACTATTCAGAATCTAAGCAACGGCCAGCATAATACTTATGGAGCCGCAACAGCGGTCTGAATTGGGCCATTTTGAGTGTTTTTGACGCTGAAAAACCTCGTTTCGTGGATAAAAACCATGTGTTGATCAGTACAAAATTCTGCTGAAACCAAGCTGGGTATCGTCCGGAAACTCCGTCGCAACCTAAAAATGTTTCTTTCCAAGATCCCCCAAGTTGGATTTGCTACTCGCTCTGAAAATCTCTCTGCTAAAAGCCCCGGCTTTTGATTCCCCTCGACTACCCCTCAATACCAAACCCATTAGGGGTGACGATGAAAAGAACAATATAACTCGGGTAAGTAGACCATGACCACCACATGAAGCTCTCTCAAAAATCCCCGCCAGCATTTCCCGCCTCGCTAAAAAATGGGCAAAAGTCATGGGGCGGAACTGCGGTCGACTGCACCTTTAAATGGGCAGGGGGAGGATGTATTCGCCCACGACTTTTGCCGCTCTCCAAGGTGGTTGGTTCATTTTTTGATCCGGATATTGTAGTTTGGAATGCTCTTTCTGCCTAAGCCTTAGCGTTTAAGTCTAGGCCTAAGCCTAATCCTAAGCCTAGGCCTAAGCTCAAAATAGTTGATTAGTGGCAATGTTTTTTTATTGGGAAAGAGGAAGAGAGAGAGCGAGAGAGAGAGAGAGAGAGGCGAGAGCAGAGAGAGGAGAGAGAGAGAGAGAGAGAGAGAGAGAGAGAGAGAGAGAGAGAGAGAAGCAGATAAAGACAGTGTCTTAATTAGATGGGAAGGAAAGATAGACATCCTTTAACGGATTCTCAGAATTTTCCGGCTCGCTAAATGCCAAAATTAAACCGCTAATACGATTTTCGCTGTGTTTTTGCGCTTCCTCATAAATCCATGATATTTTTTTCTGGTTCTCCAGCCCGAGACGAACGTTTTTTGTATACTTTAGTGCCCTGTAAGGCCAGGGAAAATCGAGATGCGGAGGTTTGATAGCATCAGCTAGTTTCCTACCTGTTCAGAACAGGTCACATTAATGGGTTTTCTGCTGGTTTGCATAAAAATCGCTGCTAGATGGCCTGCCTTCTCAAAATCTTTGGTCATTGAGCTTTCAACTCGATTGGTCCCTCAGAAATGCCAAATCCACCATCCGCCACCACCCTCCCAGCTGTCTACTCCACTCGAAAAATAATACATGTGCGCGCGTGATACTACCCAATCCCGGAATCGCCTTGTTGTCCCAAGCCTGGTCAGCAGCCAAATGACTTGGCTTTGGCTTAGGTTCAGGCTTGGGCTTGGGATTGGGCTTAGGCTTAGTATCGATTTATGGTTAAGTCTGCATCTAGGCTTAGGCTAACGCTCGGGTTCAGGGACCTTTTAGACCTAGGCTTACGCTCAGTTTCAGGCTTAGACTTAGACCTGGGCTTAGGTTGTGCTTAGGCTTAGGCTTAGGCTTTGGTTTTGGCTTCGGCTTACATTTAGGGTCGGTCCCAACCTGGTTTAAGCGATACTGAGGCACGCACCTAATCGTGATTTTGTCTCCATTTTCTCGCCAAAAACAGACTTGGCGTGGGCGCCTAAAACGCCCAAAAATTGCTGGCTTCGAGCGGAACCGGGCGAGCTGGCGGTAAACGGATGAACGTCAAAGAAAGGGCCGTTCCGGGCAGCCGTTTTTAGGCAAAAAATCGGATTCTCCCCCTGCCCACGGGTGTTTCTTATGCAAAATTGGGGTTTCTCCTGGGTGCCCTGGGGGCATTTTTGGGTCCATTTTGTGATGGATGGCGCTGGGATGAGAATTGCGGCGGTTTCGGGTTTCCCAGATTCTTGTAGGTGTTTCCATTTTTTCTGGAGAACTAGGTGAGGTTATTTGTGACGGATTTTCAGCCTACGGACTGTGAATTTCGAGACGTTGCAATTTCGACATATGGAATTTCGACATCACGAATTTCGGCATTCTGAAAAACCCTGCTAAAATTAGCCGTTGTGCCCCTTTCTGCTCGAAATCCCTAAGAATGGGTGCCCTTTTTGAGGTTATTCTAAGGTAGGTGGGGGAAGCCACCCAAGATATGCTGGCATTTCCCGCGGCGAACACCTGGGAAGCCACATGTTTCACCTAGCCCATCGAGATTCTATGGGTGCCGCCGATTTTCCCAAATATCTATAATCGAGAAAAGTCGTGATTTTGATTCCCAAAGAATTTGATAGCTTGCCTGGCTTAATTTGTAGCTGCTGTTCCTAAATGTAGGACCCTAGGTCTAACCTAGGCCTGAGTCTAAGCCTAATAAGCATAAGCCTAAGCCTACCCACGCCCAAAACCTAAGCAAATAAGCCTATCGTTTTCCATCTATTTCCTTCTTTTCTCTAAAAAATTGTCTGAAATGCCTAAATTTCCTCAATAATCCCAGATATCTGTTCAAATCCTGGATTTCTTTATTTCCTAAAGGTTCTCCGAGAGCTTGCCCTCGCCCATAAACCTAAAAAATTCCAAATGTTCTTTGCCTTCCACCGTATGTCCCTTCCAATTAATCCCCCAGCCTTTCCTTTATTATTCTGGTGGTGCCATTTAATTGCCTTTCCACTTCTCGTCTATCTTTTCATGCTTTTTATTCGAGATTCACTCTCTCTCTCTCTCTCTCTCTCTCTCTCTCTCTCTTTCACTGTCCCTCTCTCTCCGGCTCTCTGTCTCTCTCTGGCTCTCCCTCTCTCTCTCGCTCTCTCTCCCTCTCCCTCTCCCTCTCGCTCTCTCTCTCTCTCTCTCTATTATCTCTCATCTCTTCCCATTTCTACTTGAATACCAGAACTAATTAGGCCTTACTAAAAAATCGTGAATTTTCGCTGATTTCAAGAAATACTGTCAATATTTTTGGCCTGTTTACGTGCAGCCTTCTGGATTCCCCAAGAATCTCTGCTAGCTTGCCTGGCCGACTTGTTCAAACGATCCTTTCTGGACTGCTCTAACTTCTTTCCCAAAGGCTGCCCGCTAGCCTGCTCGTATCGATTTCCCGAAGAATCCCTGCTAGCCCGACGCCACATTCTAAGTAAGTAAGAAAACCGGTTTAATTGACGGGCACCTAGCCTTGTTTTCCACACCTCAAGGCCACTGAGTTCCGCATAATTATCTGTATTCATGTTATTTCTATTTTTGGTCGATTAGAAAATCTTGGGTTTGCCCTTCCTCGTCAGAGGGCAATGCCGCTGTTATTTGAGAGGTATCGATGCGTACTTTACACACCAAAAGACACGCGTTTCCTGCGTTCTGTGGAGGCGTGTTGGCCGTGCGCCAATTAGATGGGTCTTCTCTCTAACCCCCGACAGATGATCTGGGCGATGGACGTGTATGGCTTTTGGCCCTATTAAGTGTATTTTACTCATGTTTTTCGCACCCCGGCTACCGTAGTCTGAGGTAAAATATAATGCTAAGAATTACGCATAGATTTAGATACGTTTTTAAGACTTTCTTATAGCACTTTCGATCGACCTGAATACGTGCGATCGAAAATATTTACAGCTGTAGGGTGTTTGCTAAAAATTGTCGTAATACGGCTTCTAAATGTTGCCCGGTAAGAATAGCCCAGTGACCATGAGGGGATTCACCTACTCTCTTTCTCTCTGTCTCTCTCGCTCTCTCTCTCTGTTTCTCTCTCACTCTCGCTCCCTCTCTCTCTCTCTCGCTCTCTCTTTATCGTTTTGTCTTTCGCTTTCGCACCAGTTTTCCGTTTTTCTATGTCTTTCATTCTAACTCTCGTGCTCGCTCGGACAATCTCGTGTACTAGATCTCAGCATCTCTCTCTTTCTCTCTCGCTCCTCCCTCTCTAATGTTCGCTCTCTCGCCGACAGTAAAGAGAATAGCGACACCAGAAATCTCTCCTTGCCCAACCCTATCAGGGCACCCGCAACAGAAATTTCCGAATCTTGCTGTCACCCTCTCTTTAAAGGGCACGTTCAGGGGACGCTTTTGGAAAAGCAAAGATTCTTGCCGCGGCCGGGAGTCGAACCCGGGCCCCCGCTCGGGAGGCGCGGATGTTACCAGTCAGCCACGCTACAACCTGGCCGGGGGCGAGGGCGCCCCACGCCGCAAAGAAGGGGAATGGCCTGTCAAGCACGGGCAGGCAGTGGCGCGGTCCCTACGTCCATAGGGTGTATACGTTGGACAGAGTATACGGCCCCTCCCTGAACGTGCGCTTTAAAGGCCCAGTCTAGACGCCCCGATCCACGATCTTTCTATCCGCATCCTGACATTTCTCGGCAATTAAAGGCTGGAATGGATGGACTGACAAGAAGAAGCCCAATTTCTCTACCCAACCACCCCTTAACTCCCTTGGTCGCACCCAACAGCATTCATTTCGAATGGAGGGCAACTAGGGGTCGAGTACAGGAATTTTCTAGGCGTTTCAAACATGGTTTTTCAACTGGTCCTTGGCTTATCTGGTCTATTTCAAATACATTTAGATTTTGGTTCTCAGATACCGATAAGAAAACCATAGAATGAACGAGAGAGAGAGAGAGAGAGAGAGAGAAGAGAAGGAGAGCGAGGGAGAGCGAGAGCGAGGAGAGCTTGAACTAATGTAGCCCCGTGCGTCACTTCCGTACCTTCAAATGTACATCCCGATCTCCCCCTCGGCACCAGGAAATGCCGGCCCGTTCCTGGGGTTTAATGGTGTTCCCCAAAATGGAGGTCCAGCCCCGCGCCTGAAGAGCCGACCCTCGAAACGGCCATTTCGACGTTGATGACCAGAGCTCGTTCTCTCGCTCTCTCTCTCACCTTCAATTTCTCTTTTTTGAGATAATAATTCGACATGCAACTCCCCCCATGACCCCCTTCCATCCAATTAGTCAAATGCCAAGCCGCGGTCCCTGCAGCGTTTCTTTGATTTCCGTGGTCGGTAATTGCCGGCTCAACTTTAGTCTTTTCGTGCAGGGAAACATTTCCAGAATCTTTATTCCTCTATTGTTAATCGATTCACACATCGGGTATATTCTTTCGAAGGTGTCCCTCGCGGCTCAGCCAACCTCGCCGGGTGGACGTCGCTTCCACCGGTAGATCGTGGTCCTCCCTAGAAAATTTCTCTCTCTCTCCTTCTCTCTCTCACTCCCTGTCTATCGCTTTCTCTTGCTCTCTCTCGCTGTCTCTCCTGCTCACTCTCTCTCGCTCGCTCTTGCACTCCGTCTCCCCACCGTACCCAGCCTGTGGATCCATGCCCGCCGCCCGTTCATCGTCCGCCCACAGCGCCGCCTCGTACTGCGGCCACCCCGAGCGAACCGCCTCCAACCCTAAAGCCGCGGCATTTGGAGCGTAGCGTAGTATCTCTTCGCCTTCACCACGATCTACCGGTGGAAGCGAAGTCAACCCGGCGAGCCTTAACGTATCCTTACGCACTCTGCAGTAGCCGATGGTAGACGACGAGCACGTAGAGCATCAACGGAATGTAGATGACCACGCAGAGTCCCGGAATCAGCGCGTCCGAGTCGTAGTGCTCGGGCACGCGGTCGGCATTCTGAATTTACGGGGTCAATGCATAACTTTAGCAATTATGCGAGTACGGATTGAAGTCCTTAAACTCCCACCCAACTCAGCTGCATGCTGCGCTCTAAAAAATGAGGAAATCTTCGATTTTTGAGGGGGTTATGCGCTAAATTTCAAGTATGATTTGGTATGCAAATAACAGGAAAGAACAACTAGCTAGAGAGAGAGAGAGAGAGAGAGAGAGAGAGAGAGAGAGAGCAAGAGAGATAAAGAGAGAGGGAGAGGGAGAGAGACAGAGAGTGAGAGGGGGAGAGAGAGGCAGAGAGAGAGAGAGAGAGTGAGAACTAGATTCGAGCGCGTAGCGTTTCCACAAATTCATATTTTATTCCTACGCAACGGAATATGCAAATCAGCTCGAAAGCGGCGCACGCTAGGTAGACGCGGCTTTTAGTAAAGCCAGACTTAAGGTTTTTATGCTTCCAAATCTCAAAAACTATTCACATCTTCTCTCTAACTCACTCCCTCCCTCCATCTTTTTCTCGCTCTCTTTCTCGCACACACTCTCCCTCTCTTTCTCGTTGGCTTTCTCAGCGCTCTCTCGCTAGCTCTCTCTCTCTTTCTCTCGCTCTCTATCACGCGCTCTCTCTCTCTCTCTCTCTCATCTCTTTCACTCATTGACTCTCTCTCCATCTTTTGGTTTCTCCCTCCGCACAGTTTCAAGTACGCGAATTTCAACTTTTACGATTTCCGCATGCATTTTGGGGAGAATATAAGTCGATGCTCTAGAGTGCACGAGTTCTGTGCGTGTTTTCCCGTCGGCGCATCATCGCCTCGTTGGGGCCCATGCATAAATGGCTGCCCAGTCCCCACGAGGACACATTTGCAACTACCGTACCACACCCAGGCAACATCCAAATATTTTGGACCCCCGTTCTCTAGACGTTGAGGCGGCTAAAAGGTGGCTAAGAGGTCAGCGCGCCCAAAAACAAGGGCTTACTATTTCGGGAGACTCCTATGGACACTCTCCCCCCTTGCAGCGACATCTGAAAAATTGGATCTTGGCCGTGCCAATTAGACGTTGGGTCAGGCGGATGGAGCACGGGGGGAAGCTTTATTTTGTTGCCCCGGATCTTTTTTACAAGGGTTAGCAAGGGACCAGGTTTTGGTTCCGTATAGTATTATTAATTTATATCTTGAGTTAAAACTGTACTTTTTGGCTATTGTGTATTTTTTCAAAAGTGGCTTTCAAAGCTCACCTGC
Source organism: Mesorhabditis spiculigera (assembly GCA_958295435.1). NCBI lineage: Eukaryota > Metazoa > Nematoda > Chromadorea > Rhabditida > Rhabditidae > Mesorhabditis > Mesorhabditis spiculigera. The sequence continues at coordinate 11,613 of CATQJA010001971.1, read as the reverse complement.
CATTTTGTTTGTGTATTTTTTATGTTCAATTTTTTGACCCACTCCTTTTATGACGGTCAGAAAGAGAGAGCGAGAGAGAGAGAAGGCGAGAGAGTGAGAGAGAGAGGGGGAGCGAGGGAGAGAGAGACAGCAAGAGATAGAGAGAGAGAGAGAGAAAGAGAGAGAGAGAGAGAGCTAGAGAGAGAACAGAGAGAGAGCAAGTGAGTGAGAGTGAGGGTAAGAGAAAGCGAACGGGACATAGAGCTAGAGCGAAGTAAATGGGAGTGAGCGAGAGCTAACTGGAATGAGACAGAAAGAGAGGGAGAGAGAGAGAGAGAGAGAGAGAGAGAGAGAGAGTGGGAGAGAACGTGATCGAGAGAAAGAGAGCATCGATTTTGGCTGCAAATTCTCCAGAATTTTCTACAAATTTTTCAACGATCACTCACCCGTTTTCTACCCCCTACGATGGTCATTGCACGCAAATACCTCGCCCTTTTTGGCTTTTCCAAACCCAAATCCCGGGCGCTTAGTCTTGTTATGTCGTGTTTACCCCTTGGCCATCCCCCAAAAAAGGCTCAAGTATTTTCTCCCCGCCCTTCACTGGCTTTAGCCCAAATTTCCGGAAAAGTTCGTTCAGTACTTGGCTTTTATACTGCATGTTTTTTATTTTGCATTGATAATTTAAAATCTGCAAAGTTAGGTCTGGTTACGCGCCAAACCCTGTGGACCCCCACACTGGCGTTAGCATGTTTTTTGGGCCCTTAGGGGATCTGGGGGGCCGTGGCCAAATACATTAATATGCTAGCAAACAGCTCAAAACATTGGCCTACTCAGAATAGGGGATGGGAAAGAGAGAGAGAGAGAGAGAGAGAGAGAGAGAGAGAGAGACCGAGAGTGAGACAGAGAACGGGAGAGAAAAACACGGAGCAGAGTACACCATATACTTCTTCAGTTCTTGGATTACTTTTGCACCCTATATCACAATTTTTTTATCTCAGTCTCTCTCACATGCTCTCTCACTCACTCTCTCTCTAACGCGCTCTCTCTCAATCTCTCTTTTAATTTCATCTCTCTCTATCTGTGTCCCTGTCTTTATTTTTCCGTTCTCGTGTTCTCTCCCCCCTCGCCGTCTATAACTCTCTCGCTCTCTTTCGCTCCTCTCGCTCCCTCCCGCGCTCTCTCTTTCTCTCACACACGCTCTCCCTCTCTCCTTAACTTTTAAGAAATTTTGGAAGCGGAGTCCTTGTAACTTCTGAACATTACACCCCAAGTCCCAATTTCCTCGACTCCCATGGCCCAAAATCCTCCGAACCCACCTGGAGGTCCACAGATAGATCAGATTGGGCCTCCCATGCATACCCCGTGGCTATATTTCATCCGTTCCCCCCTTTCCCTTCCCGGCATTCCGTCCATAGGTGTCTCCCGTCCCTTCCCCCCTTCGATCAGTCTTCTTCTCAGATTGATGTGCGAGTGTCCAGAATTCAGGACGCGGCCGTTCCGCCCCGAATCATTCTCCACACCCCCTGAAACCCGCCAAAAAACAAACCCGGGAATTTCGTGTGGACGTCCGGAGGGGTGGGGGGAGGCATTTGGAAGCTGTGGGGACCGCACCTCATTGCTAATTGGATTCTGGATATTTACACCGGCACAACGGCCGGATCTGTGATTACGTGTGGTGGTGATTCTGCTGGTTGGAGAGAAGCGAGAGAGAGAGAGGGAGAGATCGAAAGAGAGAGCGAGAGAGAGTGGGAGATAGATAAAGATAGAGGGTGAGAGAGTGGGAGAGAGAGATAAAGAGAGTGCGAGAGAGAGACGGAGAGAGATAAAGAGAGAACGCAATAGTAAAAAAATAATCCACTACCTAAACAGTGCTGTATTCAAATTCCTCTTTTTTCCAACGCTGATTTATTCGATTTTTTGACTTATACCCTAATTTTTCCAGATGACGAACATTTGCGATCATCCAGAAAAATTATACGAAGAGCTGCGGCTGGTCCGCGGATTGGATCGTCATACTTATAGGGTAAGTTGTTTTGCGAATGAGAGAAAGAAATAGGGAGAGAGAGAGTGAGGGAGAGAGAGAGAGAGTGAGAGAAATAGAGTGAGAGAGTAAGCGCGAGAAAAAAAGTGAGTGATAGTGGGAGCGTGATGGAGGGCGAGAGGGCGCGAAATCGAGAAGGAGCATGAGAGAGCGTGAGAGAGAGAGAGAGAGAGAGAGAGATAGCGAGAGTCTAGCCTAAAGATAGAATTTTCAGTATCTCTACCCGATCCAGCTTCTCGTGACCCTTGTCGGCAATGTACTAATTATCTCTGTCCTGCTGCGAAGCCAAGTCAAAAACCGGTGAGCTTTCCGTCACGAAAGGATAAGATTGATACGTTGAATTAATGCTAAGCAATTTTTCCATTTCAGAGCCAACCACCTCCTAGCCCTGCTGGCCTTGTGCGACGCGATGGTGTTGATCCTGCTCTTCCCCCAGTTCCTGGCCACCCTGCCCGGTGTCCAGGACTCGAACTCCTATCGAGTATTCTATAAAAAGGTGACAGATTCGTTATGGATTCCAACCCCTTTTCCGTTCCAGATCATGGTCCAGGTGCAGGCGCTAAGCAACTGGTTCAGCGCGGCGGCAATTTGGTAGGGTTTTGCAAGGAGTTGGTAAAATTTTTGCAGGTTTGTGCTGGCAGTGTCGATCGAGCGGCTGGTCGTCATCAAATTCCCATTTCGGTCGCTCAACAATTTCAATGTAATTTAAGGGTGGGGACGAAATAAAGCAAGGTTTTTAGAATAAGCAAAGTGTCGCGATGGCGTTCGTCGTTTTTGCTGGGACATTTTTGCTAACCAGGTAAGTCGGAGTGAAGCTCGCGCTCTTTGTTCTCTCTCTCTCGCTCTCTCACTTTCTCTGTCTCTCTCTCGCTCTCTCTTCATCTTCTATCTCTCTCACTCTCGTTTGCTCTCTGTCTCTCTCACTCTCTCTCTCTCTCTTTCTCTGTCTCTCTCACGTTTTCTTTCTCTCTCGCGCACTCTCTGACTCTCTCGCTGTCCCTCTCTCTCATTTCTCCATTTGCAGCTATCACTACATTTCCTATCGCTGTGAGATGCGAGAATTCTGTAACGAGACCCTGGTGCGGGTCAGCTGCTTCCCAGCTGGTCTTGAATACTTCCATAAAATCTACCGTATCCCGTTGCCCTCAGAAGCCAGATTGGTAAGTTAAGCCAAGACGACGCTTATCTTCAAGTGACAACTTTCACCCCGCTTTTTAGTCCTTCATCCACTACGCCACCGTCCTCAACACGATATTCGCGGTGCTGGGACCAGTGGTGGCGGTTGCCGTGCTAAATGTTGCCCTGCTGAGACTTATCAAGAACCGAAATTCCCAGGTGAGCTTCGGCAGCTTGAAGCTGACATCAAGATGATTTAGGAGCTGCTCGCCAATTGCCATCAGCACAAGGGACCTTCGGCGCAGATTGAGCAGGAGCGGAGAATGACGAGAACGTAAGGATTCGTCTTAGGCTTAAGTTTCGACGTCTGCTTGAGGCTTAGGCTCATGCTTAAACTCACAAACACCTCAATTTTTAGGGTGATGGCCATCGTCACATGTTTCACCGTAACGCAAGCACCGTCGGCGTTGTTTGCCCTCCTTCGGAGCTACATTCTACTGCCGCCACGGTTGGTACAAAATTCTGGAGCCCAATCCAAGGCTTCTGAAGTGTGCATGTGGCTTCCAAGTCCTTTTAAAAGCCAACAAGACCTATGAAGCATTTGTTTCAGCGTTGCCGATATCGTACCGCCAATCACAAACAACCTGGTGCTGATCGGGAAGATGTGCAACGTCGTTTTGTTCTGCATGACGTCGTCGATATTCAGGAGGAGGCTTCTGCTTTCGTTGCGGTAGGTTCAGAGGAGTGTATCTCACTTTTTCTCTCTCTCGCTGTCTCTCTCTCTAGCTGTCTCTCTCTCGCCCGCTGCTCTCTCTCTCACTCTCTCTCTCCCTCCCTCGCTCACTCTCTCTCCCTCTCTCGCTGTCTCTCTCTCACTCACTCTTTCGTCTCTCTCTCTCTCATTCTCTCTCTCTCTCTCTCTCTCTCTCTCTCTCTCTCTCTCTGCCTCGCTCACTCTCTCCCTCTCGCTCTCTCTCATCACCCTTTTTTGCAGACTGTGGACGGGCGGTATATTCGGGAAGGAGCGGAGGAAGACGCTGTTGAGGTAGCGTGACTACTGCTGCTGCTGTTACTGACTACTGCTGGACATAATTTTGGGTTCACCCAAAGTTTTCGGCTTTTCTCGCACAGCAATGGGGCTCTCGCCGCGCGCTTTGAGTATAGGGTTTGCCGAGTATATTCTTATCCGGGCTTCAAAGGAAAACCGCGAAGAATTTTTAGTTTTTGTTTAAATGGTTTTTTTGAAAAATTACCATTTTGGCAAGTGGACATAATTTTGGGTTCACCCTGGGAAAGCCGCTAAAAAACTCGAAAAACGCGATATGTGTTATTGTTGGGCCAACTTTGGGAAAAAATACGTGAAACTCAATGTCTGAACATTTAAAAACCACCTCCTCGATGCCCAGGATTGGGCTACTGCCCGGTATTGATTAACGCATTCTTTAGCGACTGGACTTTTTGGTAGCGGTGATTATGGATACAAAACGACGTCATCAGGTAGCTGTAACAGTTTTTTTATCAATGCGTACCTGAGAATTGGCCGACAGGTCAACAAATTAATTTCCAAGACTTTGGTAACGCGAACTTGGCCGTTTGTTGACTGGAATCCGCGCGTTCAATTCCTGGAAAATGCGGCTCTGGACCGGATTCAACCGGAATAATGGCGGGCGGAAGCCTTCCAAGGCCTACGCGCGTACTTTTTATCCACGAAAATCCACGAAATGAGCTGCGCCGGACTGACAAGGAGACGTTTTTAGGTGGGCACGGAGTTTCGTAACGAGACCTAGCTCATTCGAAAGAGCTTGAAAAACTGAGCAAGATCCCGTTTTCCATTTCTGCGAAACGATAGCGATTGATTTTTAATAATTAAATTAAAGAATTAGCAGAAATTGGCATGGTTCCCCTCGCGCGGAGCGATTTCCTCCCAAAACTCCCCTCTCGCGGAAAGCCAGGCCCCGTCTTCCCTTCCCCATAGCGATTTGGCGCAGTCGGTAGGGCGTTTGCCTCCCACGAAATTCTTTGGACTTTTTGTCGGTTCGACCCCCAGGCCCCGAATTCGTTTTGCTTTTTAATTCCTGAACGCTTTTGAAATGTAGAATCTACTACAAAATTAATTTGTTTTGAGGTATGCCCCAAACCGGTAACGTTGCACTTGCGTCTCAGGGATTAAAATCAACTGGCCCGCTTGTGCCTCCACCGATGCTGTTCAGAACGTTTATTTAACGCATTTAGATAATTAAAATAAAAATTCAGCCCCCTAAAATAAAAAGCAAAACGAATTCTGGGCCTAGGGGTCGAACCGACAAAAAGTCCAAAAAATTTCGTGGGAGGCAAACGCCCTACCGACTGCGCCAAATCGCTATGGGGAAGGGAAGACGGGGCCTGGCTTTCCGCGAGAGGGGAGTTTTGGGAGGAAATCGCTCCGCGCGAGGGGAACCATGCCAATTTCTGCTAATTCTTTAATTTAATTATTAAAAATCAATCGCTATCGTTTCGCAGAAATGGAAAACGGGATCTTGCTCAGTTTTTCAAGCTCTTTCGAATGAGCTAGGTCTCGTTACGAAACTCCGTGCCCACCTAAAAACGTCTCCTTGTGAGTCACGAAATCGCGGCCCAAAGCGTCAGCTTTAAGCTCATGCTCAAGAAGTTGAAGCCGAATCTGTACGAGTAGGCTTTGGAAGGCTTCCATCCGTTATTGTTCCGGCTGAATCCGGTCCAGAACCGCATTTTCCAGGAGCTTCAGATTTGGATTCCGGTTAGCAAACGCCGATGGTTATGGTTGCAATGCCCGGAATTTCACTTTTTGAGCTGTCAGCTAATTCTCAAGCACGCATTGATGAAAAACCTGTTAAGGCTACCTGGTGGCATGATTTTCCATCAATAATCACTGCTACCGAGAAGTCCAGTCGCTAAAGAATGCGTTATTCGAGAGCCGAGGCTCCGGCGATCAGAAGCTTGCCGATAACCCGTTCCTCCACATCGTGAAGCGGGGTCTTCAAGCGTTCAGGCATTCAATTATGCTTATTGTTAACCAATTAACTCATTTCGTAAACCAATTTGCGTTTTTAAGATTTTTTTTGGCAGATTTGGGTGGGTGAACCCAAAATTATGACCACTTGCCAAAATGGTAATTTTACAAAAAAACCATTTAAACAAAAACTAAAAATTCTTCGCGGTTTTCCTTTCAAGCCCGGATAAGAATATACTCGGCAAACCCTATACTCAAAGCGCGCGGCGAGAGCCCCATTGCTGTGCGAGAAAAGCCGAAAACTTTGGGTGAACCCAAAATTATGTCCAGCAGTGTATGTGTATCCTATAGATGAGAGAAGGGCATGCTAATTTGGTGCGTTTTTGGCTGTCCTTTCCACTTCATGCGTAATTTGGTGTGTAGCGTAGCTTTGTGAATTTTTCTGAAGCTGTAGTTTGTAGTCAGCTGGAAATATCATTTTTCTTGGAAGAAAATGGCTATGAGTTAAGCTCAGGCTTTGGAAGAGGCTTCGGCTGAGCTATCGACTTTGGTCTTCGCTCAAGAGCGGGCTTAGACTCCGGCTTAGACTTAATCTAACCTATCCACACTGTAGTTGTTCGCCTTTTGTCTTGGTCATTCCCCAATTTCCATCCGGGACCCAGACCCGTTACAGTACGCGCTCCCTCTCCCGCTCCCTGCTCACCCAGAAGACATCCGTCGTCCACTCGCCTTCCATCAGGTACCGTAACCATCCGTTTTTCGCGCGCCTAAAACTTGCCCCACTTACCGTAGCATTTTCAGGGTGGTGCCCCGAAGAACGTCGAAATGAAGCGGATGGAGTCGTTCAACATGCAGCTCGTCCACCGCCCAGACGATGCTCAATCGCGCCTCGAACCCGAACGACCCGGGGAACACCGATTTTGAAGGCAACGGCTACAAACTACAACACTTCACACAGCTCATTGCATTCCACTCGATTATTGTGGCAATTTTCCATAGGCTAAAAACTAAATAATACAAACTTTAAAAATCTGTTCCATCCCATTACGTGTGTCTTTTTACTTGATTTGAAACCCCGAAAAGCCGAAAACCAATGCGAAAAAATATTTATTCGTGTGGGCACGGTTGTCAAATATTATATCATGATAAATATACCAAAATGATCGATACATTAATGGCGAATACATGGAATGGGGCCAAGCAAACGGGTTGGTTCGTATTTTCACAAGTGGAGGGCCCGTCTAGTCGTTCATCTCGGCCGATTTCAGCTCCTCAGACTTTTCCTGGAGGTTTTAGGTGTAAATTTAGATTTGCTAACACGAGGTCGAAGTTTCATAATGCCGAAATTTGATAATGGCGTAATTTCAAAATGGCAAAATTTCAGAATGTCGAAATTTCAACCTGTCGAAACATCTTGCAAGTAGGGTTGTATATGACTTGAGTCGGCACCGACTTGCATCGGAAAAATTATGAATCGAAAGGGACGGATTGAAATGTTGACGATTCAATTCGCAAACGACTGGAGTCGACTGACGAACTGAATCGTATGCTTTTAAAACCGTGAATTGCGATTTAAAATCGGCGCGATTCAAATCGCAACCCGACGCGAGTCGCCAAACGACTTGAGTCGGAATGGAAATCAGTCGGATGGAACGACTTGAAATCGCGACGACGCAAGTCGCCGACGACTCAAGTCGTTTGCGTTTTCAAGTCGTCGGAAGTGAATTTATGCAAATTTATGTTCATGGAAATCATTTTGATCGACCAACTCTATTCTTGTCTGAACAGAGAGACAACGTCGCACCACTCTTTACGCTACGATTGGACAAGAGATCAGGTCTCACCGAGCCTCTTCCATCGAAAGCTGTATCAAAACTGCCGTAAATGAAGGAATTGGTAAAGCTCGAGCTAAGGAGCCCAGGGAGCCGGGTGCTCAGGGAGCTCAGGGAGCTTCTGGAGGTATATTAAAGTATCAAAAACGTTAATTTTGAAGTGCCATACTATTCTGAGTATATTACTACACGGTTTAATAAGATTTACGGCTTTTCTAAAGTTATGCTGCAAAATCAAATAGGGGATAAAATCGCAGCGCGAAGCGGCCTTTGTCCGCTAGTTCACTGTTTTGATACAGCTTTCGATGGAAGAGGCTCGGTGAGACCTGATCTCTTGTCCAATCGTAGCGTAAATAGTGGTGCGACGTTGTCTCTCTGTTCAGACAAGAATAGAGTTGGTCGATCAAAATGATTTCCATGAACATAAATTTGCATAAATTAACTTCCGACGACTTGAAAACGCAAACGACTTGAGTCGTCGGCGACTTGCGTCGTCGCGATTTCAAGTCGTTCCATCCGACTGATTTCCATTCCGACTCAAGTCGTTTGGCGACTCGCGTCGTTCACGAATTGAATCGTTAACATTTCAATCCGTCCCTTCCGACTCATAATTTTTCCGATGCGAGTCGTTGCCGACTCAAGTCATTTGCATTTTCGCCGACGCAAGTCGGTGGCGACTCAAGTCATATAACAACCCTACTTGCAAGGCATTTGCGCGATTTTTCCGGGATATTTTCGTATGCAAATTTCGACATTATGACTCTTGACATTTAGAAAGTAACCCGTAAATTCAAGAATTAAAGATAGTTTCAGGAGTTATTATACTTTTCACCGGCCTACCTCTCGCTTCATCTTGAGATTTTTGACGTGCTTGACCTTGACCTTCTCCTCGGAGCTGTTCTGAAATGCTGTTTTTGTTTATTCATTAAAAAACTGCTCGAAAAACGTGAGTAACTTCATTTCGGGCCTAAAGATTTTTAATCTAAAACGCCAAGTCGTATTATAAAAATCGGCAAACCTCTTCTCGCTTTGCCTTGTTATTTTTGGCCTTGGGCTTCTTTTCGGCTTCCTCGGAAGAGTTCTAAAAGTGCAAAAAGTGCTCTTTTGCGTTAAGATCTATATTTAAATAAATTTTAAACACTGTATTCTTTTATTATCAACCAACCTGACGTTTCGCCTTGTTCTTTTTCGACTTTTCCTCCCTCGGCATTCTCCTAAAAATTAGCGAAATCCATGGTTTTTGTGTTTTCGCACCTCTCGCTTCTCCTTCTTCTCGTTCTCATTCTCGTTCTCCGGCTTATCCTAGCACAAAGATTAGCTACAAGTTTGTTACTCACCTCTCGCTTTTTGTCCTTCTTGTTCTGCGCCTTCTCGTGCTCCATTTCCTCCTCGCGCTCGGCGCTTTCCTAAAATATTTTGTTAGGTTTACAATCCCACTGACCTCGCGCTTCTTTTGGTTCTTTTTGTTCATTGGCTTTTCCTCGGCTTCAGCGGAAGCATCCTGGAAAAAACATTGAAAATCATAGCGATGTTCAGCACCTTCTTGTCCTTCTTCTTATTCGCGTTTTCCTCAGCGGCCATGTCCTAAAAATGGATTTTACGTTATATTTTATTAGCAAAATGGTTTAAAGATAGCAAAATGACTGAGAATCGCTTAAAATTAAGGCCCACCTCGCGCTTGTTGTCCTTCTTCATCTTCTTTTGATCAGCCGCGTCGACCGAGACGTCATCTTCACGCTTCATCTCCTGCTTCTGTTCATCCTCCGCATTTTCCTGAAACCCAAAATCGTAAGACGATCTCGGAATTAAGCACCTTCTCGTGTTCAGCATCTCTCTTCAGCTCCTTTCTATCCTTCTTCTGCTTCTCATTTTCCATCTTCTTCTCATCAACAGTCTCCTCATTCTCCTCGTGGTCTCCGCTTTGAACCCGGAAGACGTAGCATGTCTAGAGAAATGTTGCGGAATCAGGAATCGTCCAACCTGCTTGGAGTCGCCGTCGACGCAGAAGTAGTCGGAGGTCGTGGCGAATTTCTGTTCGGCGCCCGAGGTACAAGCGATGGCAAAGGTGTCGTGCTAAAGTGGCGCGTGAATGATAGAATCGCTGAAATTACCGGGAACTCCTTGAGGATGGTGCCCATGATGAATGTGCGCGACTCGCCCGGCTCGGCGCGTAGATTGTCGACGATGATCTTCCTAAAAATGGTCTGCTCTTCCCGAATCCGGTTGATTTTGTAAAAATAATATTCTAGCACGGAAAATATAACGAAATCACCTGAGCTTGGGGTCAGCGCAAGCCTCGGTGGCGCCCTCGAGGGGCCCAATGGCCTCCCTCTTCTTCCGCTTTCCGCCGCATCCGCATGGGCATGGCTGCGGCATCGGTATCTACAAACAAAGACCTGTTAATTCATTAAATTATAACTCTCGTATTTCCATAAGCCATTTATCACAAAGAAACAAACCCTCATCATCGGCACCGAGAAGCAGTACTTTTGGCACGACATTGAGGGCATGCATTCGCCTGGAAGAAGGGTGACAATTCGAAAAAAGCGCCTAAGATCAATAAAAAAAAAAGTTTATTTTTACAGCTGTTAATGTTAGAAAATTGCTTTAGTAGCTACACCGAGCCCAGAGACGTTAAAATCGAGCTGGGGGAGGAATAAACCAGTCGTAGCTTTAGCTTTTGAAATGGTAGGTAATTTTTATTAGTTGGATAGAATTCGGAACAGTTATAATAAAGTTTAAACATACTTGTTCCACCGCATCCGCCACCGCATCCGCCGCCCCCGCCGCCACCAAAGAGAAATCCGGCCGCCAGGCCGACAAAGGCCAACGATACGAAAAAGCTTCGCCACCTAAAATTGTGCGCAAATGGCAAATTTTTACAGCGGAAATCTGCAGGATTTTGTGCTTCTTTATTAACCCGGCTCGTCGGGATGAAAACGGAATATCGTTAATAAATCGTCCTCCTTTAAAGAAACATGATTTTTTTAAATGCAAAGCTTTACGAAGCTAAAAAACGCTGTAATTTCTTCAAAATGGCCATTTAACAGTTGCTAAGAGCAGATTCGGAACCAACGAAAAATTTGGAACAAGATCGGCTTGTCTTATCTCGAATAAATTCTTGCTGAAAACACTTTAATGTAGGCCGGAAGCACGCGAAATTCAGTTAATTAACAGGTAATCACTAATTATATATAAGACTATATAACTTTAATTAATAATTAATGACGGACCATGAGTCTCGATGAATTGTGAGGCTGCGTGTGAGTGGGTGGGTGGGGATAGAAAGCGAAGTCAACTAGTCCGACCCCAGGGTTTCCACAGATATATACGGTCTACCCGCATGTCAGCTGGTTGTGTATGGTAGCGTCTCTTCGCACAGAAAGGAGCCATCTCAGGGTTCGACACTCGGTGAAACTGGCACCAGCTGTCCTTCGTTGCTTAGCTCATTTCACGATGCTCCGCGCCGTTCTCCACTTTCCGCACGGAACAGAATAGCCGCGACTGGTAGGCACGGCCCGTGCCTAACAGCGATCAGACGCGCGCCCGGACAGGCCGTGGACTAGCCGTGGAGTAGCCGTGCTTCGCCGTGCACGGCTGGCGCGAGACCCGGTGGCTGAGTGGCCGTTGGGCGCCGCGCGCGCCGTGCGGGGGGCCGCGCACGGGCCGCGCACGGC
>CATQJA010001970.1:0-150215 GCA_958295435.1 Mesorhabditis spiculigera | reverse complement strand
GCATTGCTTCTTCTATCACTGGGCTTTTATCGCTCTCTCTCATCTCTGGCTACAATATGTTTTCAGTGGATCCACCAACCAGACAACGACCATGACGCGGATGCCAACGGTGGACAATGCGTCGACCTGGCCGGCAATTCCACATCTTGTCTCTGTCCAGTGGCGATCTGAAACTTTGTGATATAGGCAAAGTTTAAAAGGAACCGGTGCGACAAATTAGCTAGGGATCCAACCCAAAATTAATCGTCATTTTAATGAGATGAGTTGGTTGTGTGTGTACAGTCATGTTACCCCAGTAGGGGCTCAAAGGACTCTGGCTAAATCCAATTTCTTTACATCCGTTGGCCATTAAACGTTTGAAACAACGTTTGTTTTATCAATACGCTAGCGTAAATCCCTTCAGAAAACAATCCCGGTGATCCGAAACCGCGCCGGAAAATCAGAGCAGCCACTTGAATTATATTGTGATTTTACATACGGTTGTTTCGTGTCCGGCTGGGGTATACTGGGATTACATAAAACAAAGTACGTTTAATTAACATAACCAAACGGCTGAAAGCGCACGACCCTGGGCAACGTTTTAATATGCGTAATTTAGCCAAAATCAAGCGCCCTCCAGCCCAGGCCAATATGGTAAAGGTTCTGCACGACCTGGCCGATTTTCGAGCTTACTCCTGCGTCTGCTTGAGCCTTTATACAGCCAGAACTGTGATAGTAAGTAATTAGCTCACTCTATAGTTTTCTCTCTCTCGCCTCTCTTGCTCTCTCTCATGCCTCTGTTCCCATCTCTAATACCCGCTTTTTTGTCACTCTCTCTGCTCTCTTTCTCTCTCTCTCTGTCTTTCTAGCTTCCTTCTCTCTTTCTCTTCGATCTCTCTCCCGTGCTCTCTATTTCTAATTTGAAATTTAGTTCCCAAATATGTGTATCTCGAACCTGTAAGTGTCCACGGTTACCTGCTCGGTCGTGTCGAACCTCCCTCTGATTCCACCTATCAATGTACATGCCAGGAGGGCTGGACTGAAACGACATGCGATGTTGGTAAGGGACATTGCTTGGTAAACTTTAAGCATCCGAGAACTAGTAAAATTGAAAATTTAGCCATCGACTTCTGTTCCTGAAACCTGTAAGTTTCACTCAGGGGACGCACTCATGGTAAAGTTATGAGAGTAGGGGGCGTGATTATAGCAGAGACAGACGAGAGAAAGAGGAGAGAGACAGAAGAGAAAGAAGGAGAGGAAAAAGCAAAGTGATAGAGCGAAAGCTTAATTTCAACGGTTTTTTTCCAGGTTAGTCCTCCGGCTGGATTCATGGTATATTTGCGTTGCCACAGCCAGAAACTTTGGACCCAGCTGTGAAATCAGTAAGTTGGAGAGAGCGAGAGAAAGAGAGGGAGAGAGAGTGAGGAGTGGTGAAGACAGACAGAGCGAGAGTGGGAGAGAGGAGAGTGACAAAAACGTTCCGATCCCGATGACCGTATCTACACCAATGACAAACAAGGCCGGCACAGCCCCGGGACAGCGGGAGACAAGCAGGTAAATCAGCTTAGAAAAAACTGGAGAAACTCGACTGCAAAGCCACTGCACTCAGATTTGTTCGAAACTCAGCCACGTGTTCTGTGGTCCAGATTATACATCTGATGATTGTACGATCCGTAAGTGACCCTAAGGTTATGGTGCATAATCCAAGGCTTTAGCCATGATTGTCTGGAACGCCACGATCATCATTTTTATGAGTGGGACTGTTGGGAGCGATTTGATCAATGTAAGGGGCTTTCAGATTTTCCAGAATTTTCTAAAATGCGGTCTTTGCTAGTTTGTCCTGAACTAAGATTAAATATTTCAACTGGTCTTCAAGTAGTTGCCCTAAAGGACAGGCTTTATCGGTAATTCCTAATCGTCTCTGCTAGCTTTTCCTGAAAACCTGAAGTAAAAATTTTGTTAATTTTAGTTGCTCACTGATCCTGTTGATAACCTGGCTAAATATTGCCAGACATGTTGGTTTATTTTGGGAGGTGACTGGTTGAGGAAAGGTACGGGAAAAGCCTTCTCATCGTTCATACCGCTCTATCCTCTCGCGCTCTTCTATCTCTCTCTCTCTCTCTCTCTCTCTCTCTCTCTTCTCGCTCTATCTCTCTCTATTTTCGCCACAATCATAGATTTTGTTTTTTAGGAAAACTCGTTCAGCTACAGCTTCACGGACATGTCCGCCAAGGCCGTTATAGCGAAGAGCATACCCCTCACTTTGGGAGTGAGGTCTCTCGCTAGTAAAATTTTTCGACTCTTTGTGACGACGACCTGACTTTTCTTGGTTGGCTTTCTGGATGCTTTAATTCCTATAAGCGGCTTCCGAATGCGACATCGTACATGTGGAATGACGTGGACGCTCGGGAATTGTTTCCACCTTCAACCACTCGAAAAATAACACCCGGGATCAGAATTGCCGGGAGGATGACAGGAGAGAACAGGAGGTGAGCCGTGCCTTAATAGCCCCAAAGTCAAATTCGGGACTTTACGCAATGCTCAAAATCAACCAGGCCGAGTACTGTCCGTGGATCGAAACGTCTGGAATACAGGTAAGAGGTCAAAAAACGTAACTTAATCGGTTAGAAGAGAGAAGGCGAGAATTAGGTTAAAAATTCTTTTAAACCTATTAAAAACCCGGAATTACCTAGGTATTCGTTCACGCTGCTGAAGAAGACATCTTCTCGGAATCTGTACGCTCAATGCCCAACCCGTCGGCGAGACGGAGCTTTTTCCATCGTTGGTGAGTAATTAGCATAAACGCACTCGCTTGCTCTTCTCACTTTCTCTTACTCGCTCGCTCTCTCTCTCTCGCTTTTTGTCTCTCTCTCCTCTCTTCATCTCTCTCGCTCGCTCGCTTCGCTCTCTCTCTCTCTCTCTCTCTCTCTCTCTATCTCCCTCTCTCTCTATCTCTCTCTCTCTCTCCTCTCTCTCTCTGACCCAACTCTTCAGACAGCCTACACCCGTCTTGGCGGTCGCCATGGCACACCTGTGTCCACGACGCCACTTAGTCAAAACAGTACTACTACACACGGGAGCTTTATGATACTGATGTACGTCTTTTTTTCTTAGTAAATCAAAATCGACTTGTAGGGCTGCATCCGCTCGTGCTACCAGGAAGCCGTCCAAGAAAGTTGTGGCTGTGGCGGATCCGCGGTATCCGATGGCAGCGACGGCGACAGCATGTAGCTTGACCCAACGTGAGTTTTTTGCATCGTCCGGGCGCTTACTGTCGAAATTTGGTGTATTCTATCATGAGTTGGACAACGCAAAGCTCCTCTGTACATCATCGTTCCAGGAACCTGCGGAACGACATCGACGCGTTGGGCGACCCTTCGACTTGCGCCATCATGTGCTGCCCTCAAGCTCCCGACCCAACGGGTCTATGATGTCGATACTTTTACGAGGACTATCTACTCGATTAGTGTAAGGATTTTGCAGTCTTTTCATGCTTATCGTCTCATGCCCACCATCGCGCATCAGCTCACTATCGTGCTTCAGCATTCTCTATTTCTCTGCCGCGAGCTCCGACTTTCTCCCGATCTCGGTCTCGACTAAGGTGGTGGCGACTCGCCAAGTGGTCTGCTGAGACACGAAACCCTAGGTCTTGAGATGAGTGTCACACACCCGGCCAGCGGAAGGGGTCGATTCGATCACTTCCCAGTCGCTTTAAAAGGTTTAAAGAAGTTTTTTAGCCAGCCCAAGAGTGCAGCCTGACGAACAACGCTGCAAATTGTACGGCTGGGATACAGGATACAGTACGGGTAGCCGTCACGATGACCGATTACACCTATCAACTATACGCGGAAGTGGCGGCGGAAAGTGTATGTTTCCGGAAGAGACAGAGGGAGACAGAGATAGAGAGAGAGAACGAGAGAGAGCGAGAGAGCGAGAGAGAGGAAGTAAACCTACGTTTTCCAGTTCAACAGCTTCATCGGCTCTCTCGGTGGTCTCCTCGGCGTGCTGATGGGTGTATCAATGATCTCATTCATCGAACTCGGATTCCTTTTTGCCTCAATTTTTGTCGCGTTGTCAGAAAAAAATAAGGTGTAAAAATAAAGATGTATGCTAATTTTATCGTGACATCTTGATGCACTCGGAAGTTTCACTTAAATATCAGTCGAGAGCAAAATGATCATTAAATCGGAGTGGGAAATCGGAGTTCGAAAACACGTAAAATTGATCTTGTAACTGGGTAGTTTGGAAATTTTTTATTCATGCCGTTTTACGTACGGTAAGTAGGAAGAATAATCCCTTTCTTTCCTAAGCTGCCAATCGCGATTCAGCGCATTTGAGTGATTTATAGCCCTTCTTAATTTTCGCATAGCAACCAGCACATGGCTGATGAACCAAATTCTTTCAACCTTGCGCGAGAATTCATTTATATAATGCTTGGGACTACATTTATGTTAACAACTCTGAACTTTCCAAGCTTCGCGGTAGCAAGGTATGGAGTGGTTATCATAGTGTCGTTTAAGCAAGCCGTGAGATTCCATCGCTACCCTTTGCCTAGTAGAGTTATCGATTTTCCGTTTCACTTCGACAGTTATAGTTTAGAGCCGCCGACGGGTGGATCATTTAAGGTATAACATAATTTATGCGCCAACCCTTAAAGTCAAATATATAAATGCTGAAGTCTTTTAGGAGACGCTAAAATATTGCGTTTCCGCTGTTTGTCGGGGTGTCTATTGTTGTACGAATGACTCTTGGCAAACGAATTGTTCCATCTATCCACAACCGCGACGAAGGTGAGATTTTTTTATTTCATATACTCCGCCATTCACTTTCTAGCACTGTCTCCGACTCAGCTGGTGTTCTAATCTCCTGTTTTGTATACCAAAAACATGTGGAACTTGGTATTTTTCAGAATTGCCGTGTATCTTGACCGGACTTTAGATAGCCTGAGCACCACCACTAACGCTCAAATTGCCAGCCAGACATCTACAAAGACGGCAGAGACAGCAAGTAGTGACTTAACTAGCACTACCGCTACGACGACATCAGCAACAAGTATCACTCCTACCACGGCGGCGATCACAACTACCGTAACAACACCAATAATACCGGCTATCGCTAGCACTGCGGACACGACAAGTACAGCCCCAACAACTGCTACAACCACTGCTACCACAACAGCGACAAGTTCGACGACTACGACACTTACAACAACAGCGAAAACCACCACAAGTAGGGCTTTTCCGTTCCGAATGCCGTATTTTTCCAGCAGTCGACCCGCTCGCCACCGCGACCTACCTACCTATCCCAAAATACGTAAACTCGACAGGGATCCACTTTTGGAGACGCATGGTCCCAACAGTTGCCGAGCCGCACGACCAATATTGTAGAGGGTTCGTCGAATTTTTTCATAGCTAGCCTGGCGGTTTTCGCATTCTGTCGTTCTCTATCACGCTCTCTTCTCTCCCCCCGGTTTCTCTCTCTCTCTCTCTCTCTCTCTCTCTCTCTCTCTCTCCTTCTCGCTCACACTCTTTCGATCTCTCTCACTTTCTCTCTCTCTCACTCTTTCTCTCTCTGTCTTGCTCTCTCGCTCTCTCACGGGCTTGCTCTCAGTTTCGCTCCTTCTCACTCACTCGCTCTCTCTCTCACTCTCTCCCGAAATCCAGCTTTCCAGGAACACTTGGCAGTTCCTGAAGCCGAGTCAAGGCATCTCCTGTGATGGTCAGGCAATGTTGAGGAGCAGCATGGATGGTACAAGTCGAATCGATGATCCAAAACTTTTCTTCAGGAACCTATCTAGGCGTCCAGGAGATGGCTGGAATGATAGTCGGTTGGGTGGCTACCACGAAAAACAACAAATGCGGTGCCACACTCCCGATCCGCGCTTGGCAACACCCAAAGACGCTGGATTGCATCTACACAAATGCCGCTATCGTAGGCGTAGGAAGCTACGTCTCACTCGGAATCGTATTTTACGCTTGGCCTCCGAGAAGTCCGTGCTTTGTCGCCGGGATTGGCTGTCAAAATCCGGAGAGGCTGGCGAATTGTCACCTTGATCTGTAGAGGAACAAAACTGCTGGATAAATTGTGAGTGAATCAAGTTATGATTTATACAAATGCATCGTTATTCCAATGTATAAAACCGTTGGCGAACGCAGCAACTTGCAAATCGATGTTTTTACGAAAATCTAGTTAAGCCTATCGCGTCCAGAATTTTACGCTGAGTTCGAATCTATTTTGAATTTGTCAACGACTGAATTTTAAAGGTTATGACGTTTTGAAATGCAAAAATGCTCCACAATGGCCAAAATTGGAGACATTTTTTGGCTTTTTCGCACTGAAAAATTTGATAACGTTTTTGATCTGGTTATTTCGCGGCTTTGGAAAACATATTTGAAATAGCGCAAAATTTTGCACAAGATAGGCTATGTCACGTGCATAAACTCCACTAAAAATTTAAACCCTAAACACCACACACGCCTCCTTGACCGCCGTAAAAAAAAACATTTTATCGACTCGATTAACATTTCGGCAATCCGCTGTTAATGCAGCCCTGAACTTTCGTGAAACAGCTCCCGGCTTCCCACGCGTAAAACTTGAGCACGGGCGCCTTGTAGATGGTGGCAGAGTAGCCAGCGCCAGTGGATTGATAGATCTTGTCTCCGTTGGCCTTCTTGACCATCTCGCCAATGGGCGATGTCGCAAAACATCCATTATCCTTGCCACTCGCCACCCAGCCCAGCTTTTGATCACCGCTAGCGCCGATTGAGAGTGAGAGACCTAAAAGAAAAGTTAGAGCTACGGTCAGCACCCACCATCCTTACTCGCCCACAATTTCACCAAGCCGTCACATCCGTCCGTCGGCTTTTGTGCTAGGTATCGCCAGATTTGGCTGGAATCATGGATTTAGGATTTAACAAGGAGACGTTATTTTAGTGACAATCGTGAACTTTGTAAGAACAGGATTTTCGGTCTTATCCCCTAGTTCCAAAACTAGTAAAAGCTAATTGCCATAAAGCTTCAAAGCTGCAAACCATCAAACGAAGGGAGTTATCGGCGAAATCACTCTAGGAGAAATGAATTTTCCGAACATTGCATTCCTAAAGGGGCTCGGAAGTCATAATTCGCGGTTTGCGGGATTTAACCTACTGGACAAAAACAGGGGTGATGCCGAGAAGCGCTAGATAAGTGATTTTGTTGGGCCGAAATTGTCAATTGGCCGAAACTAAAAAACCCACCCCTGGCAATATGTGTCCTCTGGGGTGGCAATATTCATGCTCATCTCCTTCCAATAGTGCATCACTGGCTTAGCATTTCCCTTGTATCGGGGGATCGTCGCCAAATTTGTCATGATTTCGTCTTGAAGCGCCGGGGTCGTCGTTGTATCTCAAGTGGCTTTTAAAACCGAAAACGAGAATTACCTAGTTGGCCTCCGACCCAATCAGCCAACATATTAGTAAGTGTTGTTGGAGCCGTTGTCGCTATTGGTTTTGTGCTCGTCATAATCGTGCTCGCTGAATCTTCATGTTTTCAGTCTCTTTCTACAGGTTCAACGTTTGCATTTCGAGAAGAACGCTTCTTACTGCGTGGCTAAATAACCCAAAAAATCTGAAATTTTATCAGAGGTACGACGTAAGGAATTTTTTTTCAGAGCTACTTTCACGTAACGGTTTTCAAATTACCTTTAACCGTTGTCCTACAAACATCGACCTTTTTATACACAAAACAATTAGTGAATTCAGTTTGAGCAGGAACTCTTAAAAGTAATGCTTCTGCGGCGAGACCAGATCTGACCCTAAATCCGCTGATGGATAGGGCGAACAGTTGGTCTTCAGCATCGAATTCGTACAGCAATAGACTCCAAGGCACAGTGCGCTCGAGTTACAGGTAAGTAACACTTTCTATAACGCAACAATTTAAGTATATCTTAGTGTTCTTTGCATACCTTAAACGATAGCCCCCTCGGTGGATATAGAATCGTTTCATCAAATGTAAATGGAAATTTCACAGTAGCACTTGGAAAGTATGCTCGACTGTAAAAGCTGGAAACCTGCAAAAACGTAAGCTCATATTAGCCGAAGCGTGCTTACAACCAAGCCTTGAAAGCTCAGGGTTCCCAATATTTGCAAGAACATTGACCCTAGCAATTTTGGAGGCCAAAAATGGACTGGAAGTTCCAGACACCCGGTGACGACGTGGCTACCTAGCTACTCGGGAGTAAAGAGGTAAAAAGCCGTGAGATTTATATCTGGGTACGAAAATATCACATGTCCAAAAAGCTCAAAGCACGAAACGATCTTTGTAGGGGAACAGCGTAACGGTGTCGGAAGTTTTTATTTTATGGTTACTTCAACTATGTATTTCTTAGCTCAAGGTTTTTTTAAGAAGTCAGCTGTACAATTTATTGTCTAAATATTAATATTACGTAGTTAAAACCATTTCCGGCTCCAAGGGATTCAATGTCTTTGGGCGAAGCGATTCTTGGCAAAAATTCGATACGGTGCTGCTTGGACCGTCTGCCCGAACGTTTTCTTCATGCTCGGCTTTTCAGAAGCCGTGATCTAAAAGAAATCTTATTAATTTTCTCTATCTCTTTGTTTCTCGCTCACTTAATCTCTGTCACTCACTCACACTCTCTGTCTCGCTCTCTCTCTCTCTGTCGCTCTCTCGTTCCCTCTCCTTCGAAAGTATTCAGAAATTTCGACAAAACTCACCTCAAACCGATGGAATAAATTGGCGAGGAAGAGGAACAACTCGATCCTTGCCAGCCCCTCCCCAACACATTGTCGTTTTCCGATAGAAAACGGAATCAATTCTTCACGTCTTCTGAAGGACCCGTCGGCATGTAGGAATCGCGAAGGATCGAATTTATAGGGCTCGGGGAAGTGCTGAAAATTAATAGATGACAGCCGCAAAATTTTTTAGTAGTTTCTGGTACTTACCTTTTCATCATACATCACACAAGAAATCTGTGGAACTATGGAAGTGCCTTTGGGGAGCGAATAGCCATTAATGACGACGTCCTCTGTAGTGGCGTGGAATAAGTTTTGAGGTAGCAGATTGCAAAGACGTTGGACTTCCTGAAGATTGACCTCTGGGCTTCATCTCGCTCTCTATCTCCATCTCCCTCTCTCTCTCTCTCTATCTATCTATCTCTCTTACACTCTCTGTCTCACTATCTATCTCTCTTACACTCTCTGTCTCTCTCACTCTCTCTATCTCTCTCCCTCTCTCTCTCTCTCTCTCTCTCTCTCTCTCTTTCTCTCAACTTACGCATATCACAGCATTCAAATACGGGAGGCTATTCCTGTCGCTCATCTCCACCCTCCGATCCGATTTGATCTTCTCATCCAGCTCCTGGTAGATCTTTTTCTGGACCTCGGGGTAGTTCAGGATATAGCATACGCCCCAGGTGAGGGTATTTGCGGTTGTTTCCATACCTTAAGTCTAGTTTTATAACTGTTCTTAAAGGTATTTAGACTTAAGTCTTTTTGAGACGTTTTTTAGGCATTTAAATTAGTTTACAAGGTAAATTTAAGCTATTTGGATTAGTTAAACAAGTAAAGGTGATACGCGGCACTTTAAAAGGTATATGAACTTACCAGCCACCCATAAGTCAAAGACAAGGTTGAGGAGTTGCATTTCACTAACAAAAAGTATTAATAAAATTGTAACTTTTGTAGATACCTATAAAACTCCTCGGATTCGGTTCCCTTCCGCTTTGAGCGTTCTTTCAGGAAGCATTCCACGAAGTCGTTAGGTTCCTAAAATTGGATGAAATTAGTACGTTACGTTACTGTCAGATACGGTAATGTAGCATCATTTTAAATTGTGTATTATTCCGTTACATATTAAAAATTAGGCACCAAAAAAGTCAGAAAAGTCAGATTACCTCATCCAAATCGAATTCTTTTTCTTTAGTGGCAATCTGCTTTCGAAAGTAGTTGAACAGCAAATCGCGGTACCCAAAAAGACGTTGACAGGCCGCTTAAACAAAAAATATACTTCACAGACCTTAAATTTCAGGGATTTCAGGGATTTAAAACGTACTATTAAAATACGGCAAATACCGTAGCCATGGATACAAAATCAGCAAGAAAAGCTTTGGGTTCATGAACTCCTTCATTTGCTGTGAAATGGATCCTTTGACGAAGAAGAACTCCTCGAGTTTATCCTAAAAAAGGGTATTTTAGGTAAATAATGATTGAATATGTATAGTTGATCCTCAAAGTTAAATTATTTAGCAAAAATTGAGTTTAGCAAAGCTATAAAAATTATTTAAAACACTTACCTCGTCATACCTATACCCAAAAAGTATATTGTTAATGATGGAGCCAACCGAGATATCGAATTCTTTCTAAAAATCAACGTATCTTTATTGAATCTTATTTTAAAACATTTTCTATCGTTTTTAAGATGATTACCTGCATTTCGAAGCTATCCCCCTGCTTTTCCAGGCGCTCCAAAAGGTACTCGACCTCAAGCATTACCTAAAAACAAAATTGCCTGATTTTAACTTTTTATTTTTATTTTTAAGCTATGGACTTAAGCTCAGGCCTAGACTCATGCTTAGGCTTGGGGGATGCTTAGGCTTGGGTTACGCTTTGGTTTAGGCTTGTTAGTCTCGGCTGATGTTTGGGTTAAATTCCTAACCCGCTTTTCCATGATATTTTTGCCCATTCCGAAATCTCGAAGAGTATGCAGGGTAAAGCTAAAAATCAAATTTAATAATTTTCGAGACTTTTCTCACCGCCTCTGGTCCCTCCACAAATCCCCGGCTGTCTCGACGACACCGTAATTTCCTCCTAAATGTTATGATTTTGACATTTCCATCGTTTTTATGCAAACGGTTGGCGGAATTCGCCGCAAATTCATGAAAACTATAAAGGAAATGACAAACCTCGATACATTTTCGTCATTTCCAAATTATTGAAGCGACCAGCATATTTGTCGGCATCCTGAATAAACGTTGCTTGAATCGTAGCGTAGTCGGACACGGCAACCATTGGACGGGAGCCTGAAAGGTATAGATAACCTCTGTGATGACCTCTAGACATGGATTTTTCAAGAGTCGAGGAGGCCGTTATCTAAGATTGAAAGCCTTTCAAAAAAACTAAGAAAAAGGCGGGCTCGTTTATGAATAAAGATAGCTTGCTACATACGATAAGGTACATCTTAGGTTATGTATCTTTTCCATACCTAGCCAGTAAGTGTGTACAGGTCCGTATTGTTTTGTCCATTTCCTGTAAGCTTCATAGCCGGGTTCATTTCGCATAACTTCCAGCAAGTTGCCGATGAATGGTAGTGGAATTGGACCTAAAAAGCTAGCATAGAATTGGTTTTAAATAGCATTGGATTGAAACTAATATAGCTAATAGCGTTTATTACTTTATGGTTTCACCGAGCCAGAAATTTTTTAATCTACTAAATGTTCGAAAACTGACCTGGTGGCAAATTCCTCCGCTTCCAATAAAGTTCATAAAACAAAAACCCAAGAATTACGGTTGTGAATATTAATAAAAACATGGAAAATAGAAAATATGGCTTTTGACGGGCAGATACCGCGCAAGGTCAAACGGAACACGAAATGATTAGCGGGCAGATCGCTGGACTGTGCACCCGCTATATTGACCCAGAGATACGGAGAGGGAGCAGGGAAACAAGAAAAAGATAAAAGGTAATGGTAGGAAAAACATTTTGTAATTTGTGTCGTTTTGTGATCAGTGCGCTCTAGTATTGTAGCGGAATCCTGGCCAAGAATTGCTCAACTGCCAGGCGTATTTACTGAAAAAAACCGGGGGAACTGGGGTTTTGGAGCCTTATAGGTTTGAAGTCTAACAAGAAAAAACTTGGAGTCTTTAAGAAAGTAAAATAGTTTAGTTTTTATTAGATGCGTGCATATTTTTCCCACCAAATTCGGATGAAGAAACCTCGATTTTCCAGCTACAGCCGCTTGCCACGTCATGCACCCGAAACGCGCTACAACTAGCCCACTGCAAAAAGGGATCCTATATAACCCCCAAGCCAGCCTTCCTCTCTTGGTCAATGGTCCGGAGTCGGCGGGTTATCCGTTCAAACCTCCCGTCGGCGACCACTCGACTTTGGCCTTTTGCCTTTTTGGGATTTGTCATTATTTCGGTTTACGTATTCACCCAACTGTTTAGCATAGCAAATAAACCGATGGTAAAATCACTCTAGAAAAAAAGCAAGTTACCTGCCAGGTGGCTTACTTTGAAATAAAACTACCAGTCTGCGCATAAACTTCCGCAACGCTTATTAAGCCATCAAAAGGAAATCTCCAGTATATAATTCCAGTAGATGTTTCCCCTTGAATCGATTACGACATACTATTTAAAAGTAAGTGCTCTGTTATCGAACTTGAAGCTAGATTTACAGCTTGTGGAAGGCTTCGGTACTCAATTGGTGAGCCAAAACCACTTAACCGGTGCCTTTTGGTTTCTTTCGGCATTCGAAAGCTGTAAGGCATAACCGTCCATCTTCTTCAAAACATTTTATTACGCAATAGCCATAATATTATTAGAAAATTGCAAAAGTGATAAGGCTGATTGGCAGGACTAGGTGTTGCAGGTGAAGGGGGCTGTTGTGTTTAGCACTTCTCCTTCTCGCCCTTGACCTGAAAAAAAAAATATTCATTTGCGTTTATCATGCTGTACTGTAGCTCATTAACGGATACCTAATAAGCGGATACTACAAAGCCTAAAAAAATCTTGCAAAACTTACGTAGATGTCGAGGTTCACGTAGGTCATGTCGTAGGGGGCGGCGTCAATGTGCGTCTGGGGGACCTCGTACTCGCCGATGCGGGCGCATCCCTAAAATTATGATTTAAATACGGCTTTTTCAGATAATTAATACCTTTTTAATTTAATTTCATTCTACTTTTTATCTTGAGCAGCTTTTAAAGGAACCATGAAGACAAAAATCCTTATGGATTGCCTAGAAAACTTCCTAAGATCACTTTGCATAGTCTTAACCATCGAATTTAGCAAAGCTTAATCTCGCTCTCTCTCCCTCTCTCTTCTCTCTCCCTCTATCTTTTCTCTCTTTCTCTCTGAATTCTATGCATATCTGCAAAATCCATATCTGCTTTGCCGGCCCCTTTAAATGACTTGTGAAGGCAAAAACCCGATCCAGAATTCTCTTGTTTTAAAGGAACTAGGAAGTCAAGACTCCATACCTCCTTGGTGTTGCAGTTGTGGGTGATCCTGATGAAGGGCTCGATCTTGCCGACCTCGTCCTCTCCTCCGGTGATCTCGAACTCGCCCTCGCTGTTGGTGGTGACGGTGGACAGGAGGTCGTTCGGGTCAACTAAAAGATGTTAATGCATATCCATATCTCTCTCTCACTCTCGCTCTCTCTCGCTATCTCTCTCTCTATTTTCCTCTCTATCGTTCTGCTTCTCAACAATTCAAAGCTTACGGGTGTCACGGTCGAACAGCTCGACCTTGACGTTGGCCAGGCGCTTCTTGTTGCAGATGGTGACACCCTGGAAGAATAAAATCGAAAGTTTTTTGTTTAATTTAAATTAGATATGGTTTATTGAATTAATCCTACTATATATCAACTATAATAAAAAAGTTGAGACGTCTGTCCGTCCGTGTGTCTGTGTGTGTGAAGCCGAATTCAACTCGAAGGGGAAAGGAGCTAGAGCTTAGCTCTCTTCGGATTCGGATAGAGCGCCGTCTGAAACCCCCAAACTGATAAAAAAAATTCGAAAAACTTTTAGTTTAAATTATTAAAATTAACTTTGAAAGTTTTTTCCTTAGTAAAAGGGGTGGGGGACGGAGGTTGGGGTGATTTTGGACATAGTGAGCCAGGTCGCGCGCGTTTCGTGGATGAAAATTTTCACGGGGGATTTCATTTCTTTTTTTCTCTCATTCCATCCGGGCGGTCGTTATTTTTGTTTTTTAAGGGGATTTCGGCTAGGGGAGGTGTCTTAAACCATCGGGAAGGTATTTAGGTAGTTTTTGAAGGGGATTTCAGCCATGGGGGGTATCTGAAGCCATCAGGAAGGTGATTAGGTAGTTTTTGAAGGGGATTTCAGCCATGGGGGTATCTGAAGCCATCAGGAAGGTATTTAGGTAGTTTTTGAAGGGGATTTCAGCCATGGGGGTATCTGAAGCCATCAGGAAGGTATTTAGGTAGTTTTTGAAGGGGATTTCAGCCATGGGGGGTATCTGAAGCCATCAGGAAGGTATTTAGGTAGTTTTTGAAGGGATTTCAGCCATGGGGGGTATCTGAAGCCATCAGGAAGGTATTTAGGTAGTTTTTGAAGGGGATTTCAGCCATGGGGGGTATCTGAAGCCATCAGGAAGGTATTTAGGTAGTTTTTGAAGGGGATTTCAGCCATGGGGGGTATCTGAAGCCATCAGGAAGGTATCGATGTAGTTTTTTTGAGGGGATTTCGGCTAGCGGAAGTATCTAAAGCCAAGTAAAGTAGCTAAGTTTTAGCAGGGGTTGTCCATAGAAGGTATCTGAAGTGACCAGCTTGGGTATTGATGAAGGTAGAGGTGTAATGTGGTGGTGTATAACATGGAGGGTAGCCCGAAGGCCAGTCGATTACAGTCGCGAAGCGGCTGTAATCGGCTGGTAAAAAAATAGTTCATGTGTGTGTGTATGGACACTTTGCATAAATGGCTCGAAAAAACCGGGTTACCAAGATATCGGGAAGGGGGATTAATTTTAGGACCCAGTCGAAAACTATTTAGGGGTAGTCGAGGGCGTAGATTACTGCAAGCTTATTAGATTTTTAATAAAATGACGATTTATACGTTATTTTCGTTATTTTAAAACATATGGAAATATCCTCATTTGCATACGAGGCGCTAGGAGGCTCATTTCGAATTTTGTCGCGCTAGCGGCCGGTTGCTTTTACCGTTTTTGGGTTCACTCTCGCTCTTCGCTCGAATTATGCAAAGTGCCCGACTTTGCGAGTTTCGTGCGCGAAGGCCAGGGGTGAAAAGCCGCGTAGCGGCTTTTCAACCCTGGTTTACGTTAATTTAAATATTCTAATGATTGACGAACACCATTTAAAAACTGAGCAGGATTTAAAAAATTAAAAATGCCTTTTTGGAAAAGTCGAAAATACGATAAGTTAATTTTTGGATGGTATAGTACATTTCAGATTTAATTTTATTTAATCTACGAGTTTTTAAGAAGATAACTAATGCCTTTAAAAAACCGAGGCATTTTAAAAGCTATAATATCATCAAAAATTTACAAATTCTTACTCAGACCTTAAAGTCGAAAAACTGTATTAAAAAAAGTGGTATGTAATCGAAGGTTAGTTAATGTTTAATTTTATTTTGATATAAAAATTGGGTACCTTAACGGAGACGCTCTGCATCTTGGCCTCAATCAGGCACAGGGCGGCAGCCAGCACGAAGATCGGCAGAAGGGCACGCATCTTTCTATCTGCAATTTTATTCGTTTTCAACGGGTTTTTTCAATAGAAATCTGTCAAAGAGAATGCATGGAAAACAATGAAATGGCACATATTGTATAGAATTCTGAAGCACCAAAGGTACAGCAATATGGTACAGGCGGGGGTGGAGGGGGAAGGAGGAAAGTCTCGGAATTCAGGCGAATCCCGAAAAAATTCCGGATTTACATGCACTTCTCCTTCTCGCCGGACACCTAAACGTATCCAAATTATTAAGTGGATTTTGGATTTGAATACCGCAATATCGAGAGTGAGGTACGTCATGTCGTAGGTGCCGTCGATCTTCTCTTGGGGAACCTCGAAGTCACCGATACGTTGGCAGTACTGAAATGCAGGGTAACGTGCAGGTCTGGCATTTTTCGAGCTCTTTCCCTATCTCACTATGTCTCTCTCTCTCTCTCTCTCTCTCTCTCTCTCTCTTTCTCGCTCTCTCTCTATCTCTCGCTCTCTCCCTCACTCTCTCACTATACCTTTAATTTGACTTTAATAAAATTTGCAGACTAGTAAAATTTAATATTTTAGACTGGTATCTACATAAAATTTAGTTTTAGCTGCACGAAAAACGATTTAAGATATTGTTTTCCCAAAAATCCAAGGTAGCGGCTAGGCGAAAAAAGCGCGTTGCTAGGTTTCCCGTATACTTCTGGAGCCATTCGCTTAATGAGCTTCAAGCTTCCCGCTCACTCTCTCTCTCTCTCTCTCTCCTCTCTCTCTCTCTCTCTCTTCTCTCTCTCTCTCCCCATCTCTCTATCTCACTTTCTGTCACCCTCTACCTCTCTTTCCGTCTCTCTTTCTCTCGCATCTCAGAAAACTTACAGGCTTGGTCTTGCAGTTGTGGGTGACGCGGATGAAGGGCTCAATCTTTCCGACCTCGTCCTCTCCACCAGTGATCGTGAACTCGCCGTCGCCGTTGGTGAACACGGTCGAGAGGAGGTCGTTCGGGTCAACTACAATAGAATCACCATTTTCTACTCATTGATGTTTTTCTCGCTCCCCTCTCTCTCGCCTTTCTCTTTCTCTCTCTCGCTCCCTCTCTCTCTACTTACGGGTATCACGGTCCCACAGCTCAATCTTCACGTTGGAGAGACGTTTCTTTTGACAGACGGCGATTCCCTAAAAACATGAACAATCTGGGCTCCAGGTTACTGTAAATGGTTTTCGCAGTTGCTTAACTGTCTATCAAAAGTACTGTAGCAAGAAAGGGCACCCTAAATACCTACCGTAACCGTAACATTTTGCATGCGGGCCGACACTTCCAGGAGCGCAGCGGCGACGAGGCACAGCGTCAACAGCAGCTTCATCATTTTTCGGCTATAAATACGGACTTGTTTTGGGGCCGGAAAATGGCTGCGAGACTGTACGATAAACAGTTGATGGAAACGGGGAAGTGGAGGGCAAAAATCGGAGAGTGAAGCCTGTGGAGCACTCAGGATCCGACAAAGAATTCGGGGCCGCCTTCATAAATTGTTTAGAAATCGGTGGATCGGCAGAAATTGTTATGTCTGGCAAATGGATGGGGAGTGGCGAGTCGGAAGTCACGAGGAGGAGCTATTAAAATTGTGATCAAAAATTGAGAGGAGAGCGGGAGAGAAGGAGAGAGAGGCAGAGAGAGAGGGAGAGAGAGAGGAGAGGAAGAGAGAGAGAGAGACTGAGAGAGGGTGCGAAATAGAGACAGATACAAATGTAAAAAATCAAAAAAAGGCATATTACTGTAATTACTGTCGGTATCTGAAAACTTTGAAGCTCGTATAAACAAATTTGGATTTTGAAAGAGACCTGATGTTTTTAAGATTTGCTATATTTTAGAACGTTTAATAAATCATCAAAAATAGACCAAAACCCCAAAAATTCAAATATATACGGTTCAACATAAATTAGAAATAAAAAACTGCATCAAATATTAAAAATTTTAAGAGCTTTGTCACTCCCGTTAAAAATTGCTAACTCTATTGATTATTCAGTTTCGTTTTTAGGCGCTTCTCGGCTACGGAAATAAAAAAAAACCTAAAATTACAGGAAATCTCAGCTTACGGTAGACAGAAGCTCGAGCTCCAAGGTGTGAGAATGAGCCTCCCCACCCTGTCGTCAAGCCACCAGGACCCTGATTACAGCCGCCCCGATAAATGGCCGTGGATCTGGGGGCCCAGTGGCCTTTTGAATGGGCCAATCCCATAAATTACCGCTCTCTCTCTGTCTCTCTCTCTATCGCTCTCTCTTGCTCTCTCTCCAGACAAACACCGAAAAGCCTCGAAAACACCGAACAAACTCCTCCCCCTAGACCCCCAGGGCGATTTCTCGAAAATATAAACAACCCAACTGTCTTTGGGCACTTTTCGTTTATCCGTCGGGTTGACTCATCGACCAAAGTTTACAAATCCCGGTGGTGAGGTGGCAGTTGTTAGGGGCGTGAGAAGCGGATGATGGATGAAATTCGGAAGCTGAGAGTGGAAAAATAGGCGATGAGGTCAGGGCAAAGGCTCCGTCGAGGACTAGAGGAAAAACGCGGACCCTTAAAGGGCTATTTCAGCCAATAAAACAAAAGAATTTCCGTGGCCAGGAGTGGAACCCTCTCTGCGTTTTTGTCTCTGCGCCTCTCTCATTTCCCCCGCTATCTAATAGCTGTCGTACGGGGGACTGTCCATGCGCGCTATCCCTGCGTCCATAGTTTCCCAAGGTACCAGCTCAAGCTCTAAAAGTTGAACTAGCCCTTTAACTGGACTAAGATCCATAGAATGAGGATGCGATGGCAAAATAAAGGGTGCGGAGGTCATTAAGGACTAGCTGAAGGCATATGAAATTAGCGAAAATGCTCGATTGTACTGATTTGCCACCAGTTAGTCGAAATTTCTGCTTGCCCACATTTTTCTATATTTTATTTGGGAAATCTTGAATCACGAAATCTTGATTTTGCCGAAATTTATTCCTCCTAAAGATGTAAGAAATAGAAATTTCAGTGTTTTTTTAGCCAGATGCCTTTCGAGAAACGATTTCGACGGTCTGATCTACGACAGAATAAAAAAACCCCCCGATGGTGCTCTTCCTGGAAGGTACTAATTTAAAAAGCAACGTCAAATTTTAGTATATCTAGCCGGTTTCAAGGAGATAGTAACCGTGAAAAGCGACTTCCCAGTAGACTAGGTCTCGGGATCTAAGCATATTGGTATTGCCAATCAAAATCTTACCGCGACTGTATGTTTTGGAATGGATTTAGTAAAAAAACGGGGTTCTTTAGGATTGCCGGGGGGAAACCAATTTTTTTTCCTGGTTGTCCCGGTTGACCTAGTAATCAAATATAAAGTGTTTTCGAATTGTTTTTAGTAATTTCAAAATATTTAAAGCAGCATAACTTTCAGAAAAATTTAGAAAAATGTTCGAAAAGGTCGAAAATTTGGTCATTTTGGGTCTTTCCCCCCACGAATCCTAAAGGTGCTACAGGATTGTTCGACCTAATTATGATTTTTTTGATTTTTTGGTTAAAATGCCATGCTCAGGAATAGCTAAAAACAATTTAGAAACACATCTTCAATGTATAAAAAAATCTAGGCTTGTGCCGAAAAAAAATTGGTTCCTCCCCTCCCGCGAATCCTAAAGAACCAATAACGGAAAAGCTAAACAAACACGCCAGAAAAGTAGCTTCTAAGTGCAAAACTGCCCTTCTGGCCAAATTTTAAACCAGTCTGTAGAGTGAGAACCGTTGCCAAATGGGCGCTTTTATCCTGCCAGTATACGGCCAAAAGTTTGTACTCGCCGGCAGACCGGCTAAATCCCTTTTTAACCAACCGACGAATGAGTCGAGCACTCAGATGCAAAACAAGCATGACGAATCATGGTCTGGAGGACTATTCTGAACAAAGGATCCTATTGAAATCGTTTATCTAATTACCAAAAACCTAAACTGATCATTTAGTCTAACTAAATTTTATTAATTCTAAAGAAATTTCGTCTGCGAGCGTGAAAATCCTAAAAAATCGAAGACGGAAACATGGAAGCCCGGAAGGCTCTTTTGAAAGTGTTTTAGAAAGCCGCTGGAGTTACAGTAGCTCAAACCTTCAAAATGCAGATTTGATCCTGCATCTTGCAAACGCTTTTATATTCACATTCCAGCCTCACATCAAAATATTTGGCCCGCAAAATTCTAGTGTACTCCGCAAATTGTGGTGCCCTATCGTCAGCTGTCGATGTTATTCAACGGTCGAGTTTTCGATAGGCGGGAGAATAATTGGCTGTTGTTCAAAGGGTCGACGAGGATAGGAGGACGATCACACTCGAAAACGTTAGCAAGGGAGAAAGAGAGAGAGAGAGAGAGAGAGAGAGAGAGGGGGAGAGAGAGAGAGGGAGAGAAAGGGAGAGGGAGAGAGTGAAAGACAGAGAGCGAGAGAGACGAGAGAGAGAGAGAGAGAGAGAGAGAGAACGGTAGGAATGAGCAAAGAATGTCGGGGTTAGAAGCACTTTTTGTGTCAAAAATCTATGTGTGATCGTTCCAAATTCTCGCATTTTTTGTCTAGTTGCCATCAAGTTTAATCGATTATTTTATTATGCAAAAATCGGTACATCACAATCGGGGAAATTAAAGAAAAAAAATTAAGATTTCTAGCAGACTTCCGTCTCGCCGGCCACCTTGATGTCCAGCGTCAAGAAAGTCATGTCGTAGACGTCTGAAAATACGCCGTTTTTTACACTTTACTGTAAAGACTAAATTTCCGGTATTTTATAGCCCGACGGCCTAAACTCAAATTAAATACTTTATTGCTTACCTCCAAGGGCGGACTGCGGGATCTGGTACTCGGCGATGCGGGCGCAGTTCTGTGAAAGTGAAATTAAGGCTCGGAAATCCAAGATTGGCAACTCTCAAAAATGCCGTAGTACGCTACACATGTAGCAGAACTTAGCGTATTTTAAAGCTAAAAATTTTGTAGCTTAGAAGGAAATACATTTTTGAACTTACCGGCTTGGCGTGGCAGTTGTGCCGGACACGGAGGTACGGCCTGATGTAGCCGGCCTGAAAAAATCAAGGGAATAAGGATAGGTGTAAGCTTAAATACAGATTTCCGAACCTTGTCGGAGCGACCCAATAAATATGGTAGATTTTGGCTTCAAAGCTCCTTTAAAGTGCCGTTCAGAATACCTCGTCGTGCTCACCATACAGCTGGAATTCCCCGTTGGCGTTGGTGTGGATGTGGGCCAGGAGATCGTCGGGGTTCACTAAAAATATGGGAAGTTGGAGAGAGAGAGAGAGCGAGAGAGAGAGAGAGTAAGAAAGCGAGGGAGACAGAGGGTGAGAGAGAGAGAAGGATGGAGAAAACTTACTGGTATCCTTCTCATACAACTCCACGAGGACGTTATGAAGAACCTTCTTATCACAGACGGCCACTCCCTTAAAAAAAAAACATTTTTAAAGTGTTGTAACATTGCCAGTAGCATGTAGAACCGCATTTTTTAAATTTTACGACTGTAATATCGGAATACCGTACTATCGCGTTACTGTAAGTACTACTAATTACGAGCTCTTAAAAAGTATCATGGTATCTAGTAATACAAAACTCGTACCCTAATACCCGGATCAAAAATTTCCGTAATACCGTAATATCGGTGTACCGTACTACTCAGCTATACTCTCGTAAGTAACGTGCCTTAACAGTAACATTCTGCATTTCAGCATAAGTGGCCATAGCCAGGCAGGCAGCGAGAGCGAGACTCAAGGCATTCATTGTGCAGAATTCTGAAATTAAGGTATAAAAGATGAATAAAAAACTCAAAGTATATTTCATGAGAAAAATTAAGGAAAACAGGATCTCAAGGCGGTGTAATGAGTAAACTCTCGGCATCAAGGCCATTCACATGCCAAAGTGTATATTCTGGTGTTCCAACGGCCACGCTGCAACAGGCGCCAAGTGCCCCCGGGGGCTATAAATCCAGCAACCTAGCCAAAAAGGGCTAGAGAGAGCGAGTGAGAGATAGAGAGATAGATGGAGTGAGAGAGAGCGTTTCTCTTTCTGAAACATCCAACACACATTATCACTCCACCCCCATGTGATCGTCGGACTCTGCTGGTTGGGGCCAACTGACGCCCCGGGTGGAGCACGTTTTCCGTGGGCTGAAAATAGCACAAACGCGTTTCTGGTATAAACACAGGGATACACTAAACGAAGCTGCCACTCAATTCGGGCGGCCGGATGCGGAGGTGACACTGAGAACACTGGAGCAGGGATGAGTCATTTTTGGAGTAAGCTATCCGTCATCGTCGTTCGGCCGAAAAAATGACCTCAAGACGGGATCTTCTGATTCTGGCATCCGACAGGCGCTAAGGTTGTGTGACATGTTTTCGGCCCAGTTTTTAGGGTCCTAAATGGATTCATCGGGTTAAAAAATATTTTTTAAAGTATCGAAGACACAGCTAAATCTAGAAGAGTTCATTGATAAGTCTCTTGTTGGGCAGGCTAGCCGAGGTCCTTGGCTTTTAGCGGCAGGACGTGACAGGCCAGCAGACGGCTTTGCGGATTCGGCGAGAAAGGTAGGCTAGCTTCGGATCAATGGCGACGACTAGACTGAATCATCCGTCTACTGTGCTTCGACAACCCTAGTGGCGACAAAAACACCGAAGATTTTTGCGCTAGGGCCCAAATACCCAATTTTTTTAGTGCTCGTTTTGCTTTTTGAGAGGCCTGCGCGGTTCTTCGCTTGTCTGTCGATACCTAGACGGCCTGACACGTCGATTTTTGGACTTGGCAACCCCTTTAAAGTTCCGGTAGCTCTGAATTAATCAATTAAATTAATCAGTCAATCGAGTGCACGCGCTAGGAGCACGGCCGTATTATTTTAAGGTACGGTGTCGCCAAGCCGAGAAAGATTCTTGGAGAGAAATATTTGGTGGTAAAGTTGACAGTCGTTGTTTTTTTAGCATAAACTCGCGTAAGTTACCGTAAATAAACAAAAATAATTTTCAAAATACATATCTTGTTTCGAAGCTGCCAAATTCAGGATTTTTGGCGCGCTGAAGTGCTTGTACGCTCCTGGTTTTCTTCTGCTTTTTCTTCTTCTTCTTCTTCTTCTTCTTCTTCTTCTTCTTCTTCTTCTTCTTCTTCTTCTTCTTCTTCTTCTCTCTCGCTCTTTCTCACTCTCTCTCTCTTTCTCTCTCTCTCTCGCTCCCTCTCTCGCCCCTGTTGTTCCGAAAATAGCGGCTACTTTGGGTGTTTGGTGGTGTGTTTGGTGCCTTCAAAGGTCCATGGTCCTGCTCCTCTCAATTGCCCTGTGGCAGCTGTTTCGCGACACCGTAACCGAGAGGCCCATGCCCTGTTGGGGGCGCAAATTAATGGCCCTCACCGTCGATCGGTTCGGCACGGAATGTAAACAAGCAGCAGCCTCGCCTCTACTGGCCCCCCAATCGGCCATGTTTCCCTATACCGGAAAAATATCAACAAAGAATGGAAGGGGCCGGGGGATCGGATGGTTCTCCGGGGAGAAATGGAAAATCGGGGAGCAACGCGGTTTTATGGCAATTTGGAAGTGACAGAAGGATAAAAATTTAGACTTCGAAGCTATAAAAACAAGCCATCTGGGCCAAACGCATGGAAGTGCTTGTGGAGAGTCTGGTAATCCCTTACGCCACGCAAAGAGCGTAGCGTCAGCTTTGTGCGCGTTGTGAAAGCTCTCCATAAGCATAGCGGGGGCGAGGCAAAGCCGACAAAATCGATAGCCATACCTTGGAAGTAAGTACGCAAGAGCAACCTGAACTTCCGGACAGGCCGTAGCTTTCCGGAAATATAAAAGCTTGACGTCCCAGGACTTCATTTCGCGATGCAGCAATTTTTGACTTAATTAGCAGGCACTGTGATTTACGTTTAAAAGTTAACAGTTTTTCACTTTGGTCTTCTTTTGATGGGATAAGTTTAGAGTCATATAAAATTTGTTTAGCAAGCCGTTTCGCCTAAGCTCTAGAAAATTTGAGTTGCAGTTTTTTGCTGAAAACGGTTCCCTCGACTGGAGTCATGCTATAACGTTTCGACAAGCCTTTCCTTGCCGCCTTCTCCTCCCCAACAGCGATGATTTGATGAATGTGATGACTGGAAGTGTGGAGAGAAATGATTCAGAATGCCGACGATTGCTCCGCTCCGCGCTCACCGACCACCAAAATTAATACACTTCCACATTTTCTGTATTTCTGCTTACCATTTTCTTTTTGCATAAAAATTTATGTTCGAGAAATTCGTGTGCTTCAGCGATGGACATAAGAAAGTGGGTAGTTTTACTCAGAGAGCGAGAGAGAGAGAGAGAGAGAGAGAGAGAGAGAGAGAGATGGAGATAGCGAAATCTATTTTCTAGGTCGATTACGTCCTGGTTTATGAGGCTGATGATATGGCGGAAACGAAAGCAACTAAATCGGACCCAAAAATTTCTCACCCGAGTGGGCCTCAGAAAAATCGCGGAATAAAACGCGAATGCTTCCTGAAAAATTTGAAAGCGATGGGGCTACAGATGGAGACACATATTGCACAGGTGTGAGAGAGAGAGAGAAAGAGAGAGAGCAATATCGCCATATAAATATTTTAGCAAGGCAGCTCAACCTTCATCTTGATCCATGCTCCCTTCGACCTACTCGAAAAGCAGGCCAAACTGATGCTCGTCAAGTTACCAGTCCGGATCAGTGATGTGGAGGAGAAGGTAAGCTCTCTCTCTCTCTCTCTCTCTCTCTCTCTCTCTCTCTCTCTCTCTCGCTCTCTCTCTTTCTCTCCCGAATTCTTACATTTAGGACTCCATCCTCCCTCAATTCCTCCAACGATTCCTCAAAATCTTCCGATTTTTCGACTTCAACGCCGAGACAAAAGCGGAATTAGAGGATCCACCGTATTTTCGAGCCCCATATTCGGCAAAACGGAGAAAACAGTAAATCGTGTGGCCTAAAAACGCTAGTATGTATAATCCTTAGATTTCTGCTCGGAAAGCACCCAGAGCAGCTCTTTCCGAACGCCGAAAGGTGTCGAATGGTGTACGATTTGTTGATGAGGGCAAGGTAGGAAGGAGCGAGTGAGTGGCACCCCGAGAGAGAGAGAGAGAGAGAGCAAACTATGGTCAAATTTTGTATGTGACAGGTATGACGCAGCACAGAGCGACCAAAAGACAGGAGGAACGGATTTTCGCGTCGGAATCGAGCGCCTTTTAGCAAACGGCACGTTCAGCGCCGCATTTCCGATTCATCAGGTAAGAATTCGCGCATAGTTTATTTTCCCCGTATTGCTCTCACTCTTTCTCCTCTCTCTCTCTCTCTCTCTCTCTCTCTCTCTCTCTCTCTTTCGCGCCCTCTCTCTTCCAAAAAAATTCGTTTAAATACATAGCTTCAGGAACTTCGCCCCAAGGACGACCAAATTAATGAACCAACCCAAAGAGAGCTACTTCGCGACCATTGGGCCAATGTGTGGAACTTTTACAAATACCAGCCCCTCGACCTCGTCAAGTCAGAACCGTTTCCGACTCTCTTAATATTGGTTTAGGCGTTACTTCGGCTCAAAAGTGGCCCTTTACTTTGCCTGGCTCGGCTTTTACACAAAAGCCCTTCTCCCAGCTTCGATCGTCGGGATTCTGGCTATATTTTTTGGGCTGGTGACGATGACGGGGGATCCGGTGAGGTGAGATATTACACGCTAGAGAACTCAGCGCTAAAATTACACCTTTAATTTTTGAAAACTAGATAATCGATATTGTTTTTAAATAATTTTTGACGTTTTTAAGTGTTTACGAGGCTCTTTTTTATTAACTTGAACATTTATGTATTTTTAGTTCCGAAATCTGCGAAGGGAAAATTAACAACAAAAAAGCGTACCTATGCGACCAAAAGTCTTTGAAAAGTGGCTGTGATTACGCAAAAGTAAGGCGATTCTCTCTCTCTCTCCCTCTCTCCCTCTCTCTCTCTCTCTCTCTCTCTCTCTCTTTCTCTTTCTCCTCCGCCCTCTCTCCCACTCTTGCTCTCGCTCGCTCTCCGTCTCCTTAACTATTTTTAGCTCTCATACCTATTCGACAACTGGTCTACCGTAATCTTCTCCGTATGTATGTCTCTATGGGCTACGTTATTCCTGGAAGGATGGAAACGCTACCACTCAGCGGTTGCCCACCGATGGGGTTTGATGGATTTCGTGTGTGAAGAGGTGGGTTTCGCAGCTCCAGTGTTGTATTTCGTAGTCCTGCATATTCCCTGGTTTTCAAGGCCGATTTCTACGTTTTTTTTACATCGCGCCATATAATTTTCCGTTTAACACTTCCAGTATTTTAGAAAACAATCCGCCCTGATTTCCTCTATCGTATCAAGACCCGACGGTACAATCCTATAACCCAAAAAGAGGAGCCGTACCTGTCGGTGAAGAAAAAGACTGTCAATATATTGGCCAGTGGGGCTACTGTATTGTTTTTTGTAAGTTTTAAAGGAAATTGGAAGGAGAGAGAAGGAGAGAGAGCGAGAGAGAGAGAGAGAGAGTGATGGAGAGAGTGGTATACTAATTTTATAGATCTTCCTCGTCGTCGCCTTTGTCTTTGGAATGATTGTCTACCGCGTGCTTGTCAGAGGGCTATTAATGTCGGCCGGCGACAGTCAATACGGTTTTGTGCTCGTCTCCGTCACGGCCGCCACCATCAACATGGTCGTCATCGTCTTGATGAGCTCCGTGGGTGGAGGAAGAGGGAAGGATAGAGGGAGAGAGAGAGAGAGAGAGAGAGAGGGAGAGAGCGAGAGAGAGACGGAAATTATACGCAAATTTCATGTTTTAGCTCTACAACAAGCTCGCCCACCGTCTTACGGTCTGGGAATGCCCACGAACACAACACGATTTCGATAATCAATACACTTTTAAGGTGGTTTTTAAGGGACTAGCCTATCGATTCTGGACTTCCAAGAACCTTTAAACTTCTTCACTCGTATAATTCTTTATGCGGTAGATTTAAACTCGTTCTACAGCATGCACTGATCCAAAATCTTTTTTCTGGGCTGGTACCCAGATCAAAATTACACGCCTGAAATTTTACCACACGTGTAAATTTTTTACACACGCGTGTAAAAAAATTACACGCGTGTATTTTTTTTTACACGCGTGTAAATTCCGAAAGTTTCCTTAACAAATTTGTTAACAAATGAAAAAACACGCGTGTAAAATTCTACAATTTTTTACACACGTGTAAATTTGATTTACACGCGTGGTAAAAAAAAGTGACGTGCTCGGAGACGGGGAAAAACCCGAAAAAATTACACGCGAGCGCCAAAAATTTACACGCCAACTTTGGAAGCCTCCAGCAAATCGGAAAAATATTTTTTTGGAAAAGGTAAAACGAGACAAGCTGCAGACGGGTACCAACAGTCGGCCAAAAAAAGTTGGATCGCTAAGTGCCCTGGAAATTTTTTTATATGCCATTTTGTGAAGGCCCTTTTTTGAGCGATTTACACACGTTTTCCAAATGTAATTTTCTTACCTAAAAATTTACACGCGTGTAAAATTTCAAGTCAAAAATTTCTCGCCAAATCGCGTTGTTAGATCTTTTGCGCGTATCAAATGTAAAATTTATGACCGAAGCGGCAACGAGAACAATCAACAACAACAAGAAACAAATTATAAATAACGAAATTAAACAATATATATTATTTCGGATTTCAGTTACGTGTGTTGAAGTGGGAAGGGTGTTTTGAGCTGCGTGAAGAGCATTTCTAAGGTAAACTGAGTGGTCAAATGACATAAAACGTTCTAAATTCTCGCGCTTTCGCCATTTTTCCGAATGTAATTTTCTTACCTAAAAATTTAAAGGTTTTTCCGTTGTAGGTAACATTCGTATTTTGACAATTCGTCAAAAACAGCGCCCACATATTTGGTCGAAACTAATTGGATCGGCTCAGTTTGCTTTTTATACCATACGGAAACCCGAAAATGGTGAAATTGCGAGAATTTAGAAAGTTTTATGTCATTTGCCCACTCAGTTCACCTTAGAAATGCCTTCACGCAGCTCAAAACACCCTTCCCCACTTTTACTGCACTTTGCTAAAAAGCTATGAAACCCGTTACCGATAGCTTTAGGTTCCTTCCCTGGCGTAAAACTACTCGAAAAAAAAGATTGGAATTAACCCTTCATGGCCCATCCCTGGCCCACTATGGCTGCGAATTTTTGCACGCGTGTAAAAATTTTACACGCGTGTAAATTTTCGGCCAAGTTTCCTTGAAAACCCTTATAAAACTCAATTACACGCGTGTAAATCCCAAAAGTGACGTGTAAATTTGACGTGTAATTTTTTTACCACGCGTGTAAATTTTTGGCTGTTTTGACACGTGTAATTTTGATCTGGGTACCAGCCCTGAGCTTTTTTTTTAGGTCTTCCTCTTCCAATTCGTCAACTACTACTCGTCGCTATTCTACATTGCATTTTTCAAGCATTTTAAAGAATTCTTTCAGCTATTTTTTGTAGATTTGAGCCTCGACCTGACGCGAAAAGCGGATTGAGCTTTATGCTAGAAGCAAGATTTTTCATGGCTTTTTATGTAGTGTTTAGACCTGTAATTCGACCGGCTGCTTCATGGAGCTGGTGATCCAGCTAGCAATTATCATGTGTGGCAAGCAGTTCATCTCGGCGATCATGGAAACGCTGGGACCGTAAGGATAAAAATATCGTACCAAAACGTTTGCTATATTTTAATTAAACGAATTACGGGGTCGTGGAAATTTTTAATCGTA
Source organism: Mesorhabditis spiculigera (assembly GCA_958295435.1). Taxonomy (NCBI): domain Eukaryota; kingdom Metazoa; phylum Nematoda; class Chromadorea; order Rhabditida; family Rhabditidae; genus Mesorhabditis; species Mesorhabditis spiculigera. The sequence goes on along the minus strand of CATQJA010001970.1, from coordinate 122,082 downwards.
ACATTTAAAATTTATCGATCGAAATTCGAATATTTTTAGCAAAGTCGCCAAGGAAATTCGAAAACGTCGGCTGGCGAGGAAGGGGAAGAAAACGGATGGCGATGTTTTGAGCGAGGAAAAATCGGAATTACGGTAAATTTCAAAGTTCAATAAAAATTGGACAAATTAAAAAGTTTTAGTCAGTTTTTTGTATTTTTATTAAGCGTATTAAACGTATTTTAGCCAAAAGAAAAGAAATACAATCTTAAGCTCCTGATTTTAGGTGGGAATCCGATTACTACCTAAAGCCGGTAACCGATCAATTTTTGTTTGAGGAATATTTGGAAATGGGTAAACCTATTTAAAACCTTTTCACTAATTTACATTGTTATTTATATAATTGGTATTCATTTAGCAGTAAAAATCATCGTAAAATTAGAATTTTAGTGCTCCAATTCGGGTTCGTCACGCTCTTCGTCGCCGCTTTTCCCCTGGCGCCACTTTTTGCGCTCCTCAATAACATACTGGAAATTCGACTGGACGCTTATAAGGTAGATTTTGTAGTAATTAAATGCTTTTGTTTTAGATTAAAAAATTCGCTTATGTTGTTGCTAATTTGAAACGTTGTAGTTTGTCGCCCAAGTCCAACGTCCGCTTCCGGCGCTCGCTAAAAATATTGGGATTTGGCTACCAATATTGGACAAAATCTCCAAGCTGAGCGTGACTATTAATGTGGGTTTTAATTTTATTTTAGCGACCATTCGGTTCTTTTGAATGGATGGTGACACCAATTTTCAGGCCCTCGTTATCGCCTTTACGTCTGAATTCATCCCACGAGCCTACTATTATTTTACGCACGACAAAACGCTGAAAGGGTACCGGTTTTTAATATTTTTTTTATCAAATCGAATATGTATAGAAATTAATTAATCGGCGGAATTAATTATTATTAAATTCATTAAGTTCATTAAACCTTTATTCTATTCGTTTTTAGCTATGTTGACTTCTCGCTCTCCAATTATACCATCAAAAATATGCCGGCCGAGGAGGACCGAAAGTTTTTCCAGGGGAAGAATGTCACAACTTGCAGGTCAGCTACAAACTTTAACGTCTCCGTCCTTACGACGTATTTTTGGAACTAATTCATTAGCGGGGGAGAGGGCAAAAAGACCTACGGGGCCCCCCGCTAAGGCACCAGAACCATATCTTTAAGCTATCGTGGCTACTACAACGACAAACTCGAGCACAATGAAGATTGGTGGCATATCCTGGCCTTTCGACTACTTTTCGTGGTCGTTTTTGAGGTCCGGACTATACAATTTATTTAAGCAAATCTCTAGTCTATAAAGTCATTATTTTTTTTATATTTTCAGCAGCTCGTCTACCTCCTTAAAGTAATAATAGCCTATTTAATCCCCGACGTCCCGGCCAAAATCGTCATCCAGCAACAACGCGAAAAATACCTGGCCCGCCAAGCGCTGATCGCCCAGGGACCGAATGTGTAAAAAAGTTATTTGAATAAATGTATTTATTTTTAAGGTACAAAAACAAAAAAGGACATAAAAAAACATTATTAACACTATTCCCGTATTTTAAAAAAACGAAAAATAGCTTTTTTATAATACTTTTTACCTTACCTTCCATGAGCTTTAATGGTAATTTTAATTCAGTATTAAAACTCAAATTTATTTCCTTTTAATGCCATCGAAATTCGCCTACCAGAATTACCCATAAACAGTAGTGTATAAAACTAACAAATAGGCCATCATTAAATTTTTGCGAGTTTTTCGAAAAACTAACGATTTTTCATAGGTATCGACGCTTTTTCTTTATTTATAAATGCCTTTTTTTTTAAATGTAAACCTACTTTATCGCCTAAGAACGATACCAGACCGTTTAAAAAGCACTAAGGGACTTTCTGGTGTAATTTTTACGATGTTATTGCCAATTTTGAGTGCAACTTTCTAGTATTACTTTTGCAAAAAGCGACATGTGATCTTATTAAACGCTATCGTTATCGCTGAACTTGTTGCTCCGAAAATCAAGATGAATAATCGCAAAAGAATGGCTTTTTCCCCGGGCAGCTGACCCCACCCTCCCGCCTCTTCCGCCCTTTTAGTTTGTAGTCTGGGTGCACTCTGCGCGTTCTCCGCTCAGCCCACCTGCTTGAAGTCGATTCCCGTTTTTCGCGCGCTTTTGCATATTTTTACCTGGGGGAGAAGCTTGGAAAATGTGGGCCCAACGCCGGTGATCAGCTACAAAAGCCGGTGGCTTCCGGTTGAGTTTTTAGCCGGGTTTTTAAAGGGTAAAACGTTGGTAGCTCGAGAATGGGACCAATTTTTATGTGAATAGCGCTAATTTAAAAAAAAAAAACAAAGTGAAATAAAATACTTTCGGCGAACTCTAGGTTTGTTAATGTGAGGTGGTATCTAAGCGGTATGTAAGTAGGTAAGCTATACAATAGTCTATTTTGATGATTCACGAGTACCAAATCCCTAAACGTTCTGTGAATAAGTTGCCTGGGGTACTGATAAGCCGGGTTATATAGAGAATTAGTAAGATTTTCAAGTAAACATCGGGAATTTTGAAAAGCATAGATCGAACATAGGGTTTAGAGAGATTCCTAAGCTTTTTAGTGAAAGTTATAATTTTTGATGGTATCTTTTCAAAGTTTACTATTAGAAAAACCTATTTCCCACGAAAGTCTATATTCCCTAAAGTTTATGGTTTCAAAAGAAAAAATAAACGTCTATAAATATATAAGAAAAGCATAGCTTTTGAATAGCGCTTTCTAACAGCCTACGAGTAAGAAAACCTAAGATTTCCCAAGAAAAAACCAGAAATTTTCTAAAGTTGACATTTTTTATTGGAAAATTGTTTTATAAAGGTTCCTAGGCTTTTTAATGAAAAGTTTAACTTTTTAATGGCAGCTTTCGATAGTTTACGGGTAATAAAACCTAAACATTCCAAGAAAAGCCATAAATTGAATTGAAGTTTATGAAATATCGCGTTTTCCAGGAAACGAAACGGGAAAACTTCCCTGTCTCCACCCTTTATATGTCAAATCCCGGCGCGCTGTATTTACACTGGCCCTTTCCTTGTTTTCACCGTTTTCCTCGCTCGTTGTGCGTTCCCCGCTCCAAAGAACACTCATTTTTCGGCGCCCCTAACCTATGAAGTTTAGATGACGGCCATCTACCAGACCGACCCGTTCGAATCGGCGGCCGGCCCGGCGAGCAAGCATGGGAAACGTTCGTTTTTTGGAAAAGTTAACGAGAAAAACATGCTTCTAAGGTTAGAAAAAAGACAATAATCTTTTGTCTTAGAAATGGGGGAACAGAATTTTGTGTCTGTAGAGCCTGAAAAAATCTGAAAAACGAAGAAAGCGAAAAAACGATTTGGAAACGCTGAAAGCTAAAAACGCGTGAAAATTTTCAAGTTTTGGGCAAAAATCGAAATGGCAACAAATGTTTCGTCGAAAAACCTATTGTTTTGGTGTTTTCGCGTCGTAATTTGTACCTTTTCGAGCTTTGGGGATCGTAAAATACAGTACAAATACACAATTGAGCCAGGTGACGTCTACTAATTCACTTTTTAGCGTACATGGGCCCGTGCTTGATCTGCTGCGAGCCGTCCTATGGAAAACACTACGGCGTCATCGCGTGTCTCGGCTGCAAGACGTTTTTTCGCAGGTTTGTTTCTAGTCTTTATTAACTGCTTTTATACATCTTATTAACTAGATTTCAGTCATTATTAAACCTATTTTATCTATTAAAAATATCTTCTTTCAGGGCCATCGTCCAGCGCACCAACCAGGAATGCCAGCGCGAGGGCCAGTGCAACACCGAGACCAAGGTCAAGCGAATTTGTCGTGGATGCCGGCTGATGCGTTGTTTTGCTGCTGGGATGAAGCTGGAAGGTAGGAAAATTTTCGAGTCTCAAAAAGTAGCTTTTTTAGCTCTCCAACCTCGCCGTGACCACACCAGCCTGCGCGTTTATACCAGAAAACCGATGAAGCGTGTCGTGTTCACCAGAGAAATGGGAGAGGTTTGTATTTATCATAAAAAACTGAAGACGTTCGTCGTTGAAGGAACACGCCGATTTGTTTTTGTTGATTTGTTGAGCATAAAAATAAGAAAACACGAGGGGAAGTGCTGTAAAACATTGAAATTTTCAGACAAAACCAAGTGTTAGCGGCGAAGCTGCGCTTGAAGAAGATGGCCCGTCACCAGGAAGCAGCACGCCAACACCCCTCGAGGACATGCAATTCGAAAGTGATACGCTGCTCGAGCTGATGCAACGTTTGACGACGATTGATACGCAATGTAGACAGCAGAAGGTTGGAGAAATTCGAAAAACGAGGAGCAGACTGAAATAGTAGTTTAACGCTCGTTAGCTTCAACATCACAAAGCGTAAAACTCGTACAATTACTGTAAAATAACTATTTGTATGATTTCCGGTCTTTAAGTTAACTATTCATTGCTAATACCTGAGTTTTTAACGTGGATAAAGGATCGAATCAAAAAGCGAAAAGTCTATTTCCGCTTTAACGTTATTTATAAAAGCTTTTAGGCAGATAAAAACGTTACATTTTGTAGGAATAGAGCTAGAAATTGGATGCTTAAATTTCAGGCTTTTATTTCCTGTAATTTCCGGTTTTTAGGCAGATTGGATCCGTTCTTGGGATGAAGCTCGGAAGCTCGCCCACCGCGAAGGCGACATGGACTATATCGAGATGAATGTAAGTTTGATATCACTATTCTTCCGTTACCTAACTAATTACGCGTTGAAAAAGCTATATTTGTCTTCCAGGAAGCTGTTGGGCGTCGCATCATCCTGGCTGTAGACGTGCGTATCATCACCGGATTCGAGGTTCATGTAAGAATCTAATTTTTATAGTTTTAATCGTTATTTTAGTCAATGCTCGACTGGGTGAAATCGATTCCGGTGTTTAGCAAGCTGAAAGATGCAGAGAAGGAAGTGTTATGCAAAGTATGTAGTTAAAAGTTGGAAAATCAAGAAAATCCTTTGATTTTAGCGCTTCGCCATGCCGTATCAGATCCTCGAGCACGGCTACTTCACGGCAAAATCGGGCGTGAAAGACGCGTGGCTGTACCCGAATGGCAGTTGTATGCCGCGGAATATGGGCGCGTTGAGTAACCAGGTAATTCATTAAAAATGCAAAACAATCGACAATTTTGATGTTTGCGTTTTCGTAGGGTTGAAAAATCGTAGAGTTTTGTACTTTTAATTATTTTTGAAAGTTAGCCACCATATGTTTATTGAGTTTAATTTTAGTTATATTACCAGAAGTATTTTTTAAAAGGCTGAAGCATTCACAGACCTCTTTAATTTATTTTATGTATAAATTTTTGTAAAATTGCAAAACAGTCAATTTCCATTATTTTAAACAATTTTATCAAATTTGTGACAATCTCAAAATTCTAATCAAATTTAGGAACAAATCCCCGAGGACCGGAAATGGCGCCAGGAGAAGCTGTACAAAGAGATGACGGCCACGTGCATTGATGAGGTAATAATTGGGGCAGTTTTTATTCGTATCCTGATCCAGTTTTATTAAGTTTACATATAGTTATAATTTTACTACGTTATTAGATACTATTATTGCGGTTTCATAGTGCTTGGACTGTCCTGAGTATCGGTCCACGAGAGTTCTGTTGACGCTTCTTCCGGGGCTCCTCCTTGAATAATGGCAGTTGTGCTGTCCCCTACGATAATTGGGGTGGTAGTGACGGTCGGGATTTCGGTGGGGCTGATGATTAGGCCTAAAAAGGTTCAAATTCGTGGTTTAGCGGAATTAAACTGTTTTCCATCCGCCCCCAATTAGTTAGGAGTTTTGTTTTTCGGTTACTAGCTAGTAAGTCGCTCAGATGGTATTTCACGATTTTAGGGCGTATGTAGTATTAAATAAAAAAAAACCTGAGTCAAAATCATACAAAAGCTGAAAAAAGCCATTAAAATAGCTTTTAGAAGGTTAAAAGGCTTAGGCCCGGAATTAATACCCCCTATAATTCGAGAAACGGTGATTATTTTATTAATCCATGCAGCCTGCCCTCCGCCGGGTTTAAAGGGTTAAAAGTCGTTTATCCCTTGCTCCTCAAAGTTTTCTTCTTTCCTAAAGAATCCATGCTAGCCTGTCCTATCACGATTTTCCAATACTTACTTCAAGTTTTTCACGATCAAGTACGTACCAGTATTTTCGGTGCTAGGCCCCGTCGATTCTGTAGTTTCCTCTGGCGCTACAACACTCGATGTCGCAGGTTCCGTCGTCGATGTTTGCGTCGTAACTTGCATAGTTTCCGTGGGTTCTATCGCTTTTTGCGTAGTCGTAAACGTTGGGTTCAAATCGGCAGCAAAGCCCGGGAGATTTGGAAGGGGCTAAACAATTTTTTATATTTTTGGAAGGAGATTTACGACTGGCGGGGCCACGGGCATCGGTTCCGATCGTCCTAGGTCGGTGGAGGGTACCTTAAAACTGAAGGTTTCTAGTAGAAAAAGAGAAAAAAATTAGAAAAAAAACGTCAAAAAAAATTTTGCACTACCTCTGGGGCGACCGGAGCAAAACCGGACGGTCCTGGAGGTGGTGGCGCGATGTCGGGCTAATTTTGGATGGTTATTTTTGAAGGTGGAATGTTTCTTACGGTAGACGGGGCCGGGGCAATAGGTGCAAATGCGGAAGTTCCGACGGACGTAGGGGGCTAAAGGATCAGAAAAATTAATCAATTGAGCGTTTGTCAACCTTGAATACAGGCTTTTGACATGCGGCTGTTTTCCTAGCCCCTTTAAAGCTATAATAAAACTTACTTGTGGTACAATATCCGGGACTACCGGCGGAATTGGCGGGCTTGGGGCTGGTGGTATCTGAAATTTTGAGGTCTCGGTTATTTGGGCAACCTATAATGAGAAATACGATGACTAGAGAAATTTTTCATCTATTTTGGAATTTTTAAAATTCTTGGATTTATCGGAATTTAGCGTCTTTTACCGATGGCATTTCAGGAACTGATGGTGCGATTGGTGGGCTAGGTGCTAGTGGTACCTAAATTTTGGTCTTGTAACGAGCTCGCTTCTCACCGCTGGTACTGTAGGAACGGAACCCGGGTTCGGGAAGCTTGGAATCTGAGGTGTCAATTTTTCCAACGTTTACGATGTAATGATTTTTCGAAAGCTTTTTTAAGCCTGTGGGCTTGGGAATCTTGAAAATAGCCTTAAAATTCTAAGCGTTTCTTGAATGTTTTAAATCAAAAAAATTCCGGTACCTTCCGAAAAACTGACCTGCGCTACAACTCCTTGATTCGAGCTGACATCCGGTGAAAACCCGAAATTCGGATTTGGAGGCTGTAGTCCAGGGTTTTGCGGGGGCATTACAGCTCCTCCAAATTGATTTCGGCTAAATCCGGCACCATTTTGAAGGCCGGGATATTGTCCCTGGTTGCTGTAGCCGTTTCCGGAATATGCATTCCGATTCGCTCCGTAGCCAGCTGAATTTAATTTTCTAATTGAATTTGAATGTGTCCTTACCTTGACCGTTTCCGTAACTGCTACCGTAACCTTGTTGCCGGTGCTGTCCGTAATTGGACGGTTGTTGTTGCTGGCTATAGCCGCCACCGTATCCACCGGTCCTCTGCTGTCCATAGGCCGGTTGCGGATTGTAGTTTTGGTTTTGTAGCCCGTAATATCCGGCAGAACCGAATTGATTCTGGTTGAAGTTTCCGTAGCCATTGCCGCCCCAGCCGTATCCGCCCAAATTTTGTTGTTGTTGGAAATAGTTGGGGTTGTAGTTGTTGTCATAATTTACGGGAGCGACTTGAGATCGGCTACCGTAGCCGTAGCCTCGTTTAAATCTAAAGTCTATTTTTAATCATTTTAATTAGCACCGACATTTTCGGGGTGCATACTTTTTTGGCAAAAACTTGGATTGACCGTATTAAATAAAGCGCCACAGCTTGTGTCGTTTTTGAAAATTCGAAAGATAGCTGAAAATCCACCTGGCAAAGCAAATTCGATTTATTTATTGTTAAAGGGAGCGGACATCTAGCCTCACAATTTACGAAAGTGATGAAAATACTTCTTTTTTTCTCGAAATACGTTTTTTACCGAATTTTCCTGATTTTTTTTGGTTCAATGGATTGTCATACATATATGGCACTTTCGACAGAAAATCGTGAATTCTCCACAGCAAAATTGAAATGAATGGTTTTTAAAGGGGGTCACCCGGCTACTAGCGCGCTAATTTGAGAAGAATTTATTTTTTTGAGCCTCGTCGATTTTTCAAAATCTCTCCGGTTTTTCCTAATTTTTCTGACCTACCTGCTACTTGAAAAGCCGCTAGAAATGCCGATGAATAGCAAAAATAACAGACAACTTTTCAGGGCCATATTGCAGGGGGTGTTGATACGGAAAATCAAGGAAAAACCCACCACCCCCCGGAAATCCCATCCGTTTTATCGGGTCAATGAGATGGGCTGGGGTGGCTCTTTGACGAATGGGGGTTGACGATCTATCTAGTGGTGTGGCTGGTTCGTGGATTAGTCATTAATTAGCTCGCAAGTCTTATTAGGAACGATTGCGTGGTGAAGTTTTTTTACGGTTTTTAAAAGTTTAGTTTTATTGGCGGTGACATCCGCCTACGGCCACGATATTTTGCTGTCGTAATGACTTAATTTGTGGCACTATCCCTTTAAAACGCTCGCGTTTTCCAGGTCGCTATCCCCCTCGCCACCCTCGAAGTATGGCCGGAAGAGCTCGTGACGCTGAAGATCATCCTATTTTTGCATTGCGTAATGCCGCATGGAGGTGGGAATTTTTAATTAGTCGCTCTCTCTCTCTCTCTCTCTCTCTCTCTCGCTCTCTTTCTTTCCTTTTTTCGAAAATTATTTCTTCCTAGATGACGACGAGATTAGCGAGGAGTCCCGCAAGATGTGCCTCGCTTACAAAAACCACGTGATCCAGGCCCTATTCCGCTACTACAAGAACCTGCATTGGGATGGTTATGAAGGTAATTTTTTTACTGATCAGCGTTCAAGCATCTTTTTGTCTAGAACGCTTCGGGAATCTCGTGCTGCTGATCGCCGGTATCAAGACGGCCGCCTCGGCCATGCTGGAGAGCTTGCAAGTACTGTGGTTTAATCAAAAAGACTTTAATTACAGTTTATTTGTTCTCTCCGGCCCTCTCTCTCTCTCGCTCTCTCGCTCTCTCTCTCTCTCTCACTCTCTCTTTATCCAAAATTAGTATATTTTGAATTTTTAGGTAATGCGCCTTTTCAACATTGTCGAATTCGATCGTCTCTCCACGCAGCTCCTCTTCAATTCGGATCAATAAAACGAATAAGATCAACTTTTTACATCCACACATCGCTAGTCATTCATCGCCCGTTGTTATTATACTTTGTATTCGTTCCCAGTATCTTATCATTTTATTCACCATTTTCAGATTCGAATTTAATGCATCATTTTTAGATCCACATCCTACTTTGCATATTTTTATGCTTTCAACAGAAATTACTTTGAAAAATCTATGGGTCCCTCTCTCTCTGTGTCAATGGCCTTATCCGAATTTGATTCGTCATCTTCACCTCGTCCCGAAAATCTGCCCTCGAAACTCTGTGTGCTCAATAAAATGTTTTTTTTTGGAAAATCGGATATTCACACGCAACCGGCAAGCTAGCAGAGACGCTTTGGGAATTCAAAAATTTATCTCTACAATAGGTCAAATCCGTTAAATTCGAACTTCAAACCCGCCTACAGACTACAAAGGATGAAAAAAACATCGCCAGCTAGTTTTGAATATCGACGTCAATAGGCGCGATGTGTAGTCGCATCTATCGATGCATTTTTCGCCCAACAATTTAGACTTCCGAATCCCGTTAAAATCGCCTACTCATCACCAGATGACGATTCTGAAAATTCCGAGCTTTTGATTCTGAAAACACCTTCTGGCTCACAGACCAATTTCTAAAAGCATTGACCGAATGACTCACGCATATGCGCGGCTCTCTCTTGCTCTCTCTCTCTCTCTCTCTCTCTCTCTCTCTCTCTCTCTCTCTCTCTTTCCCTGAAAAAACAAATTCGATTCGAGATGACATGCACATTAAAAAAAACATGGGAACGGTCCCGGTGGCCTATCGTCAACATCAAATAGAAAATATTCTATAAAAGGCCGGGCTTGACCTTTGGATGTCATTGTGAGAAGATGATTTCCAAGATTCTCGTCTCCTTGGCTCTTCCGGTTGTGGTGTTGGGAGGCTTCGGGGCTATTACCGTAAGTTTTAACCTTCTCCTCTTCCTCCTTCTCCCTCTCCCTCTCTCCCTCACTCTCTCTCTCCCTCGGTCGCTCTCTCTCACTCTCTCTCCCCTCCCTCTCTCTCTCCCTCCCTCCCACTCTTTCTCTGTCTGTCTATTGCTCTCTCTCTCACTCTAGCCTTCTCTCTCAATATCTCGCCCTGGCAGCTAGCAGAGACATTTGAGATCAGTAAAATACAATAAGGCACTTTAAATGCTATTTTAGGGCCAAGTTCGATGCAACAATTCTGCCGTGGCCGGTGTTGAAGCGTGGGTTTGGAGCAGCGTGGCCCCGGGAAAAAATCAGGAAGATCAGCAGTTTGCCGATGTCTTGACCAACACGAATGGTGGATTCAAAATTGAGGGATGGGCCGTTGAGGTGAGCCTTTATCGCGAAGAGAGAGAGAGAGAGAGAGAGAGAGAGAGAGAGAGATTATGTTTTTTTCAGAATACCGTCAAGAAGTTCCCGAAAGGAAAATACCAACTCTGGGTGCAGATTGGCCATATCTGCAATAAGGACCCGGTGAGTTAGAGAGCGAGAGAGAGAGCAAAAAAGATAAAAAGTCTATCTATTTAGCAAAACTGCAAATCCGTGATCACCTTCCTGCTCCCGGACTCCTATCAAAAGGGCGGCGACTACAAGCTGGGAAACATTCAGCTCTGGAACAATAATGTAATTTGCATAACCTTGTTTTTTATAGTTAGTCGTATCGAGCAATCTAAAATTAGGTTTACCTTATAATCATGATTATTTAGGCAACGACCGAGGTGCGTGATATGAGCTCTGGCACCTGGAATGGGCGCTCGCAATGTATCAAGAAGTAAAAAGTGGATCGGGGGCGGCTCAATGCTTTTATCTTGTCTTTTTGAATAAAGTTTTCCGATGTTTACTATATCCTATCCTATCAGCAAAAAAATAACAAAGAAAAGCAAACTGCAACAGAAAGGAAAGCTTTTTGCTAGATTTCGGTTTCGAAAGGGTAAGCTAATTGAAAAAAGCTTTACGACTTGAAACAGCCAGGTAGCCCCGAGGTTCAATCTGTTTCCAGGCCAACAACGCTTCCAAATTACCACAGAAATCCGATTATCATCATCGCAATTTGTTAAAATTCCTGAATGTCCTTGCCCGATCGCCTGAAAATCCAAAAAGTACGCATAGGTCCGAATAACAAGGCCAAATTAACTTTGCACCCCTATGATCCGGTGTCTATCATATCTATGGGTGTCAAAGTGCGTTCTCTGGGTGTTCTTCGTTGTTTGTGGTGATTGAGTGCCCCCGGTGATCCGATGGGCGGCTATGGATTCCGAGCAAAACGTCGCCCGGCGGGCCGATTGGCTCAATTTTCGCGGGTTCGGCCAGGAAATTTCGGTGTATTTTGGACAATACCAAGCATTAGACCTGTAAATATTAACAAAATGGCTTCTAAAATTTTCTAAAAATAAGAAAAATGCGAATATTGGTTTCTCGAATATTTCGATTTTCAGATCCAGGGCTGTTCAGACTTATTAAGAAAAGCTCAAAATTCCATGGAACACGCGTTTTCGCTTATTCTTGCTGACTGTGTTGCTCTTTACGGTCGCGCTATTTTATGATTAGATATGAATTTCACATTTTTTCAGTTTTTTTTACGAACATCAACTTTGTGTCGTGATTCCCCTTTCTCAAAAAATTTTGCACGCCCTTTCAAAAGCATTCTCAAAAGCAATTTAGCCTGATCTGAACAACCGGAATAAATTTTAGTTTTCAAGTATTATCCGGATAACTATCTAGGAGTCCTTTTTATTCCTCTTCAACCCTCTCTGCCCGTTCCATATCTCCGCAGGCAATCAGCCGGCCCGATCCCTCCCCCCTTCTGCTCGACCCATACCCCCTTTCTATCCATCTACAGGGTGGCCCGAAAGAGTGGTGACCGCAGCTTGCACACAGAATTTCTCTGTTCCCTTATGGGTTTGGGCAAGGCGGTGTTATGGATTCTGTTTCCTATAGATGTTGGCTAAATTTGAGCATACGCTCAGCGCACAACGCAGTCTAGCTTTTACATTAGGAATTTAATTCCATAATTCAAAGTCATGGATTTTTTGAAATCGACAAAATCTAAAATAAATTCCTGTGGAAGAAAATACTTAACGATGCCTTTTCCATCTCTTTAACGAGCGTGCCTGACGTTTCCGGTGAAGCTCGTGGTGCAGCTATGGCTCAGTACCCTCCAACTTGGTCAAGTGACTGAGGCCCGTTATTAAGGGTTTTGACCAAACCGTTTTTTGCTCGCCAAAAGAGCGATCCTGCAGCCCCAACCCGAACCCGCAGAATTTTTTTGTGTAGCCGGTCTGCAAGGCCAAAGTGTTGGCTACTCTCGATTGAATTTTGGGTTCGCTCGCGAAAGTCTTCATCGAGTTATGAGCCAAATTCGGGCTGAGTGTCTGCGTGCCAGCACCTCCGTTTTCCATCCGCTTCCGCGCCAGTTTTTCCGAGTTTGAGGCAAACAAATAAAAAAATGGTTATGCCATGTGGAAGATAATTGTTTAAGGAATATAATGTGCTAAAATGAGCTTTCCTCGATCTATAGTTTTTCAGAAAATCGAAAAAGTTTCGGTCACCACTCTTTCGGGCCACCCTGTACTGCCCTCATTCAACCTTTGCTCTAGCAAGCTTCCGTTTTTATATTTATTTATTTGATTTCGAAATAGTGAGCTGATTACGAAACAGTCCAAAAAATCCAAAATCCAAGTCCAAATTTCGTTGTACCTAGCCAAGATACCCTGACAACGCTGACCCCATAGGGTTTCGATTTAATTCACATTTTGGTATCTCTAAAAAAATATTTAATTTTTCAAAAAAGTAAAATCTTTGGCAGCCGACTGTTTTATTACATCCGCCTCATTTTTATTCTTGATAATTTTTTTGTGATGATTGTCCGGGACCACTTCGAGGCTGCGAAAAAAACACAATTTGCAGCTCGAATTTGGGCGCGACAGAAGGCTAGCGCAATTCGCATATTCTCTACTTTTCCCACCTATTTATTCTGAAACCCCCAGTAATGTTCACCCGGCATCTGCGGAGGGCATTTTTGCCGTGTGAGTTTTTTCTGGAAGCCGCAAGTTTCTTTTCTAAATTTTATGAGCGGAATTATGCTAATTTCTGCCTGGAGAGTTTCGAATCAAAAAGCTGCAGATTTTAATTCTGTTCAGAACGTCTCTGTTTAGTGTTAAAAGAGCAGCGAAACAGCCACGGAGTGCCGTTCGCCAAGAACACCCGGGCATTTCCGATTGCCGGTCGGCCAGCGCCGAGATTTGTGAGTGCTGAGGAGGCAGTGTCTTCAATACCGTCGGGTGAGCCTCTAAAGATTATTTTTATGGGAGAAAAATTTTTTCACTTATTTCTTTTGAATGTTTACTATTTTTTTAGGCGCTCACATCTACATCCACGGCCACGCCGCGACACCCACCGAACTTTGCGATGCGCTATGTGACCGGGCGCTGAGCGATGGATATAAGTAAGTTTTTAATCGTTAGAAACTTGCTTCTAATTAATTTGTCCAAGGCCTAAAATTAGAAACAAAAAGCAAGCTAGCAGAGACCATTTTTGGGGCTTCGAAATTAACGTTTTTTCGGCCCATTTTCAGCTTTTTACAGTATAAGAGGATGCGTTTCTGCATTGTTTTTCAGCATTCCTAAGTAGAAACTTTACACTTTGTCAGGAAAAATTTACTTTTGGGCGGCAAAAATAGAACGAACTACAAACACCACAGCAACAAATAAATTTTGGACCCGAAATGAACAAAATGTCAAATTTTTTAAATATCGTGCCTTATTGCAGGTTTTTCTGTTTCGAATCTAATTAAATGTTATTGAGCATAAAAAGATTATCGTCGTTTTTGATTACAAGACTGACCTAGACGTATAGGAAAAATTAGCTACTAACAACGCTAGTTTTAGCTTTTCAATGATTTTAAACCTTTTGAGATACCTTGGAAGACCTTCGAAAGATTTCCCAAATTAACTCTGTCGTCCTAACGCCGTTTTCCTGATCTCTCGAACCCTACGGCTCCATCCAAACAACGACTCGTAGCTTCCGGCCATGCCCTTATCATTACAGGCGTGATAAGACCCTCCGCTAATTCGTAAATCGGGTGACCCATCCTACAAAAAAAGCAGGAACGGGGACCTCTTTGAGATCGGCTGATTCCGGCCTGTCTTGTGGCAAGGTACAAGATTTAGGGCTAGATAACCCCACGCAGGTTTCGATCGTCTGACCCGCTCGTGTACAGGGGAGTGTTGTGAAAAATAAAATTTCAGGGGGTTTTCGGGTTTAAAAGGACGGTGAAGGCAAAGCAAGTAGAAAATCTCCGGAAAATTTTTTGCGATAAACAGCCGGAATTTAATGGCGTAACGGAAAAACACGTAATGCGTCCCGCTCCCTCTCTCCCCTCCCTCCCTCTCTCTCACTCTCTCTCCCTCTCTGAAACACTCTCTCTCTCTCGCGCTCTATCTAATCCCTCTTTTCCAGATACAACTTCTCGCACATCATCCTCTCCGGCAACGTCAGATGGGGCAAGAAGGAGCTGTACGGTAAGCTGCGCCACATCACACTATCGTATTTTTTTAGGCAAAATCAGGTCCAACTGCCTGTTCATCTGCGGGTCGATGCGGCAAGCCGTCATCGACGGGGCGGCCGATTATACTCCAGTTTTTCTCGTCGACATTCCGGCGCTGTACTATGACAAGATTGTGCCTGTGGATTATGCGCTTGTATCGGTTAGTAGTTTACAATTATGAATGCCGCTCGTACTGTCTCGTCTCCCCCTCTCTGTCCCTTGCTTGCGTCCCTCTCTCGCTCTGTCGCTTCTCAGTCTCTCTCGCTCTCTCGCTCTCTCTCGCTCTTTCGCTCCCTCTCTCTCTCTCTCTCTCTCTCTCTCTCTCTTTCTGGCTATCGAATACATAATTTTTAGGTATCTCCGCCAGACGAGCACGGCTACTGTAGCTTGGGAGTTGATGTGGACTGTACGAGCGCTGCTATCAACAGTGCCAAACACATTATTGGTAAGTACAGTAGACAAGCCGCGATGTTAAAGGGACTGCGAACCCACGACTGGAGTTTCAATTTACGATTCTTCCAGCCCTCGTCAACCCATCAATGCCTCGCACCTTCGGCGACGGCACCGTGCACAGCTCCCACTTCTCGGCCATGGTCAAAACGGATCGACTGGTGGGTTACGGTATTTTACAGTACCTTGATTCAACAAAGAAAAACTGAAAATTCGAGATTTCTATTGGTTAAAGGTAGTGTGTCAGCTAATTCTTAGTGCTCATTGCTACTTTTTTCAGACTCAAAGCGTTCTCATGAGCGACTACACCTTTAAAAATGTCACTCCGAAGCTGAACTCTATATTTTTTCAGATTTACCACAAAGCCGTGCCCGAACAAATCGGCGAGGCCGAGCAGAAAATCGGCAAGCTGATCGCCGAAAACCTTGTTGAGAATGGGGCTACGCTACAGCTGGGTAAGATTTGGGGATTCTCTGAGGATTAAAGGGACGGGCAAATCAAGATCAACTATAATAAAAAAGTAGAGACGTCCGTCTGTCTGTGTGTCTGAAGCCGAATTCAACTCGAAGGGGAAAGGAGCTAGAGCTTAGGTCTCTTCGGATTCGGATAGAGCGTGGGCAGAAACCCCCAAACTAATAAAAAAATTATGAAAAAGTTTTTGTTTAAATTATTAAAATTAACTTTGAAAGTGGGGCATTAATAAAACGAGTGGGGGGCCCTCTCCCGGGAGGCCACGCCCCCTTTCCCCTCGCCCCTCTTCCCCAGGCCCCTTGCGCGCCCAGATCGCTTTCTTAAGTTACTTTAATACTTTTTAATACTTTTTAATTATGTTAATTAATTATTTAAATCATCTAAAGCCATCGGGAAGATATTTAGGTAGTTTTTGAAGGGGATTTCAGCCATGGGGGGTATCTGAAGCCATCAGGAAAGTATTTAGGTAGTTTTTGAAGGGGATTTCGCCTAGGGGAGGTATCTAAAGCCATCAGGAAGGTATTTTGGTAGCTTTTGAAGGGGTTTTCGGCTATGGGGGGTATCTGAAGCCCTCAGGAAGGTATCGAAGTAGTGTTTGAAAGGGATTTCGGCTATGAGGGTTTTCTGAAACCATCAGTATATGTATTGATGAAAGTAGCAAGGGATGTGGTGGTGTCGAATATGAAGTGTAGCCCGAAGGCCAGTCGATTACAGTCGCGAAGCGGCTGTAATCGGCTGGTATACTATGTTTCATCAGTGTTCCGCTCCGGAATCTTGGACCTTGGCCAAAAACATCTAGCTTTTAGCATAACTCTAGTAATGCTCGGTTTCCAGCTTGAGCAAATATATTTCATTAAATTTTTCTAGGTATTGGCGGGATTCCGGATTCAACGTTGGCGTCGATGAAGAATCACAAGGTAAGATTACGGTAGTTTAAGCGCTAGTTAATCGCCTGAAGGTTTTTGGTTCAGCTTCATCATTTTTTAGGACCTCGGCATCCACACCGAAATGATGTGCGACGGGATTCTGGATCTGCTCGAGTCGAACGTCATCAACAACCAGGCCAAAGCGTTTATGCCCGGAAAGGTCAGAAAAATTGTAATTTAAGCTAATTTACAAGTTATAGATACTTACTTAGTACCTCACGTTGTTGAATTATAGTCTCTCTAAGTTAACTAATTTTCAGAACGTCGCCTCATTCGCCTACGGTTCGATGCGCTTCTTCCAGCACGTCAACAATAACCCGCTTTTCCGTAAGTTTCCAACAAATTTCTGTGACTTTTTTCTGTGATGTTTTTTGAGTTTCGGAAGCTGAATTACATGTCGTAATCCTCCCGGTATCGCAAACTGATTACTTTTAGATTTCGCCTCTTGCGGATGGACGAACCACCAGGACATCATCCGCCGAAATTCCAAAATGACGGCCATTAATGCGTGTATTGAGGTATGGTTTTTAACATTATTAAATTTATTAATCGCTAGCCAAAATAAAAATTACTTGCGAACCAAATTTCGTTTAGGTGGACCTCACCGGCCAGGTCGTGTCGGATTCGATCGGCGAGCGATTTTATTCAGGTTGGCCACCAAGGAAATCTTCTAAATCCCAGCTTAATGCTATTTTAATGACTTTAACGTTTTCAGAAATTAAGTCCTTAATTTGGCCGTTTTCAGGCTTTGGAGGCCAAGTCGACTTCATCACCAACGCCTGCAAAGGGTACGACGGACGGGGAAAGTCCATCCTGGCGATGACCTCTCGGACTGAGAAGGGAAGACCGAAAATTGTACCCACAATTGCGCAGGTGGGTAGCAGAGGTTTAAAAGGACTAGAAAGGAATACCTCTGGAGTTTTGGGATCCACAGCCAAGCCCGTAGCGGAACCAAAATTTCGGGGGGGGGGGCCCAAAAATTTTGGCGACCTCCCCCCGGTCGCCACTTTTAAAACATCCGAAAATCGCGTCAATAATCGCGCCGCAGGCAAAAAAATCGCAAAAAAGCGTTCGCTACACTCAAATTCGTGTGAAAATACGTCAGAAAACGCGCCGCAGGCGAAAATTTTTATGAACAATTGATTCACCAATGAAAATCCAGCGCGGCAGGCAAAAAATTTTGAAAAAATAGGCTTCATATAAGTAAAAACTGTTTGAAAAACAGTAATAAACAGCGCCGCAGGCAGGAAAATTTTTGGAACTAAAAATCATAAGGGTCCCCCCTTATGAATTTTTCGGACCTCGACCGATTTCGGGCCCAGGGCCCCTGGGCCCCTCCTACGGGCCTGTCCACAGCCAATACTATCCATAGTCATCTCTTCTGCGTCCCCTTAAAACTTTTGTTTTTAGGGAGCCGGCGTGGTGTGCACCCGAGCTCACACGCACCACCTCGTCACCGAGTACGGCATTGCTAGCCTTTTTGGAAAGTCGGTGAGGTAAGCCATCTATTTTTGGAGAAACTTCTCTCAAAAATGCGTTCTCGATTGTAACTTCGGCCTCAAAATTCAACTGATCATGAGCATATTTTGGCGTGCCAAGTAGCTGTCGATACCCAGTCGATGGAAGGGATCGATTCTCGCGTCCAAGGCCCTTTAAAAAAACCTGAAGCCCGAATATCTGATCGACGCTTTAGAATTTCAGAATATTAAATTATAGATGTTAACATGTCTAGTAACGATCCAAAAACTTTCTAGGCAACGCGCCTATGAGCTGATCAACATCGCCCATCCCGACGACCGGGAATCGCTAGAGAAAGAAGCCTTCAAACGCATGAAAGTGATGCCCTCGAGAGAAAATTGAACTCTCTATATCTATCGTTTCAATTTCCAGGCTTTCCGCTGTGATTTATACTGTCTTTTTTCAGTACTGTAATTTTCCTGTGATTCCCCTTGTCCCATTTTCTTGGAAGAATAAAGGATGATATGCCGGTCAGGGCGAGATAATCTTGTTGTTTTCTGGGGTGGAGCAAGCGATTGTCCTGTTTGAGTTTTACGACTTAATTTACTTGACTTATTTGTAGTTCTTGGAAACTTGATTATATGAAGTTTTCAGCATGGTTTCCAAGGCCGTTATACACTAATTTCGGACAGCATTTTATATTATTAACTTATCTATGAAAAATGCGTGCAAGAGACTTTTCGAGATCACAGGGCACTGAGGAAATATAGCAACACCAAATTCAATTAGGTCTACCAGAATTAATACGCTAGACATGACACCAAATAGCCTTATAAAAAATTATGGCCATGGCTTGTTCTGATGCCGCCGCTTCAGATGGCTCTCTAAAAATGAGCTCGACACGAACGTCTTCTTGCAGGTGGCACACTGAAAAACAATGTCATGAGTAATTATGGCTCGATTTAAACATATCAATTAGTAAGGAGACTACAGACCCGGAATTTTAAATAGGTAAAAATACATATTATGTTTTTTGGTTCTTACCTCATAGATCGGTGCCGTCTTGTCATTTTGAAGTCCGCGCAGCAGCTTTTTCGCAGCTGCCTCGCTTTGGAAGGCTGCCAACTGGCGAAGCATCTCGTTTTGGGACTTCTAAACGATATTTGGTGGAGTAATGCTTAATGTACCCGCGAGAGCGTCTTTTTCGAAACTTCAGATTTTTCAACCTAAACTTTTTGACCTTTTTTCCTAGCTTTATTATCAGGCTGGACCGAAAGTCTTTACAATCGATCTTCAAGCCGGTTTTGTAAAAACATTTACCACCCGGCCGTCAGGATTTTTACACCCATGGTTGAGTCTAAGATGCTACTATAGCTCCTTAAAATATTGGATCGATCCAACCTATATTTATTTTTCTATGACCTGTTTTCCTTGAGACACTGGTGGGCTCGACGCGGCGGCATCCGCAAGCCCTCTGCCCTTCCAGCCTTATGAAAATTTCTAAAGTCAGAATCCTCCCTGCATAATTGACGGTTTAGAGCGCCAGTATCATATCTTTCTAGCTATGGTGCCAAATCAGCCGAACAGCTGTGGATCCCGTAGTTATTGCCTTTAATATGGAACAAAATCCCGATTCGGGATGAATCTGATGAAAGGGGCTTATCAATTCACTGACGACCGCCAATGTAGAAGCGCTCCACCTATTTTGAAAAACATTTAGTTGCGAACACTGTGACAACAACATTTATCAAGCAGCCCTGCTTTCACGGGTAAAAATTTTGCTACCAAATGTGACGACGAATAACCGACACGGGATCAGGCCTCGTCATTCAATCTTGGTTGTCATTCTTTAATCCTTGTTGATCGAATTTTTTCGACAAAACGGGGCATTGACAGAGCAACGGTAGATAAGGTACTCCAATTATCATTGTCCCAAACCCATTAGTTTAGTTTGAGAAAACCAAAACAAAATTGTGTTGGAAAATCAGGGTTTGATCTCTTCTGCGGCCCGGCATAAAAGATTTGTCCCTAGGAAATGTACGCGCTTGAAACAGTGATAACCAAGCTACATATCGATAAAAGACCTTAAAAAAATTAGCCACCAAACTCGGAGAAAACGCGCGACGAAGGGTTTTGTCATTTTGAGGCCAGAAACCCCAATTGGACATCTTTCTAAATCGTTCAGGAAAGAAGTATGAGGCGACCTATTTAAATTTTGTTCGATGCATTGTATAGTACTACTACTGCTCTAACCGGGATTAATTATTCACGTAGCCGTGGCCACATTGACGGACAAAATTTTTACGAAACCTAAAATGAGCGAAAATTACAACGCGCACCGTCCTTGCCTCATAACTTCAAAAGTAGCAAAAGATGGAGGTTGAAATCGGGTGTGCAGGAAGTTCATACCTGACCCTCAATCATGCTAAAATATGGAAAAGATAGGATGGCTGCTTCCATAATTTTTTCGCGTTCGAAAAATTGTAATTACTTTCGGTCCAACCTGATAGCTTGTTGTCTTGCGCTTTTTTATTGAGATTTGTGAATTCAAAATTTTAGGTATTCTAGTTTTTTCTATTGAAAAATGAGTTCCTGTAAATTTTTGGAGATAGGCTTCAAGGTCTTCGGCTTACCAGCAAATGCTCAATTTCCATCTGGGCGATTCGGAAGAGTTTTGGCAGGTTTTCCACGACTTTCTCTTCTTTGGAGTCCATGAGGAGGATTGATGGGAGCACGGCCTAAAATTTTTCAGTTTATTATCTTCTCGTCTGTTAATAATGCATAATTAAGTTTTATACGGTTTTAACAAGTTTTTGATTGCTGGCAAATTTTAGACAGCATCTATAAAATTTCTGAATTTCAAAATTATGCTTTTTTGGTGATTTTTCTTCATTTTTACGTAAAAGTCAATTATTTCCGATTTTTTCATAGACTTTTGATATCTAAAACATCTAAAACTCCAAAGAATGGTCTATTTTTTCGTTGAAGGTATGGAATTAATGGGGGAAATTTGTTTCTTTACGTCCAACCCCCCCCCCCCGCTAAAAGTCCAGTACCTTAGATTCTGGATCAATGAATAATTTAAAAACGGCTTTCAAATTTAAGCATTTTCACATCTTTACCGTCTCATTTTCCATTCTTTGTGAGGGATCTTAAATACCAAAGAACCCCCGCAAAAATTCCGTACTTCCCCGGAAATTGCTGTGTCCTGCCCCGGCTTGCACTTTCTCAACAAGGCAGCCCTAATTCCATTTCCTCGTTTCAGCAGCAATTGGAAAAAGAAGCCGGATGATAAAGGGAATTCGCGTCAATCTTGCTCAGAATGCCCTTTCTTACGCAATCAGCGTGATTTGCGTAATTTGCGTACGCTGCGTAATCAGTTCGTTTCTCGGAAAATGATTCCAAAGATCCCCACCTTCCTATCACGAAATCCGGAAGAAAAATTGGCACAAAAAATACCTGCAGAATCGGGAAAGTGCAGACGCCACTCTCGAGAAGCGGGATGCTGATTTCGTCTGAAAATCGGATGTGGTGATGGTAGCTACGGTATACGGTATACGGTAATTAGGTCAGCTTTTAGCGTCTAAAACCGCAACGGTTTTACAAAAATCCGATCAAGGGACGGACATGACAAAGTTATAGATTTTCTGGGGGCTTTACTGGCGCCGGCGACATGCGACGCGCAAGCCAGATCACGGCTATTAACCGGCCGTAATCCATTACGCAATAGAAAGCAAGCCGTGAGCCAGAAAACCTATGGACTTGCCTCTCCTGTCCCTTTAAAAGGACTACGAAGCCGAGAATGGACCCCCACGTTTCATTAGGTATCGACAGCTACGCGCCCAATCAAAATTCGCGTTCCAGCCCGATCCGCCGGTTTCTCGGGTTGGGTTTCTCAAGCCTATTACCTATCAATGCCCAGTTGCAGGCGATCCCTGGCTCTGCAGATTCATCTGGTGCTGCTCCCGGTTTTTCGCGAATTTCCGGAGATGCACTGCGCTTCTCCATGCTGGTCGACGGCTGCTCGCTCGGTTCAAATTTTCTGGTTACGACGACTGTGGAGCTCATTTTGACCGTGAGATTCTGAAAGCAAACAAATGAGAAATAACAAAAATATTTTCAGAAATAAAAAAACACAAGTATAAAAATGGCGTAAACAATAGTAAAAACGTCAATTTTGAAAAACACATAAAGAAAAGCCGTAAACCCTCCAGCAAATAGTGGAAAAGGCATTAAAATTCCGTTGAAAAATTGAAAAACGGTAAAAACGCTTGAAAATCTGGATTATGGTAGTCAAAATGGCAACAAAATTAATAAAGCCAGTTATTAGGAGATTCAGTTGCCGATTATAATTTAGAAACCGCTTATGCCGGAGAAACCACCAACCAGAAACCCATAAACATCGTCGTCACCATGGTAGCGGCCCGGACCCGCGAATCCGGGATATTCAGGGGGCAAGGGGGCAGCTGCCCCCTTTCGTCCTAACCTACACCCACTAATTATGACCTCAGCCTATATCCAGTGCTTACCCACCCAATAATGAGCAACGATTTTGCATACATAACCCATCGTGGGGCGTAATTTAGCGTACCATGGCTGGGTTCAAGCGGCAAAATACGATAGCTATTCTATCCCATCAAAATTCAGAATCTTCATAATGTTTATGTACATTTTCAATGTTCATAATGTCGAAATTTCATCATGCTAAGATTTAGGCTGCCGATTTTTCAGAGTGTCGAAATCTGCATGAGCACATCCCCAAACAGGGGCGTACACGAACCCGATTTTTGGGGGGTGGGGGCAACTCGAAAAATTTTTGTCGACCTCCCCCCCGGTCACCACTTTCAAAACATTCAAAAATCGCAGCTATAACAGCGCCGCAGGCCACAAAAAATTAGGAAAAAGCGTTAGAAACGCTCAATTTCATGTAAAAACATCACAAAAAAGGCGCCGCAGGCGAAAATTTTATATGGACAGTTGACGCACTAATGAAAAACAGCGCCGCAGACAAAAAATTTTGGAAAAATAGGCTTCATAGAAGTAAACATCGGTTTTAAAAACAGTAATGAACAGCGCCGCAGGCAGAAAAATTTTTATTGGAAAAATCATAAGGGTCCCCCCCTTATGAACTTTTCGGCCTTCGGCCGATTTTGGGGGCAACGCGCCCTTTGCCCCCCTCGTACGTCCCCAAAATACGATGCAAAAAATGTCGACTTTATGCTTGTAAATCAACCGCCTCTACACGCCAGGCCGAATGAAGCGTCTAAAGCCAGTGGAATCTTTCCTCGAGTTTGACAGTTTAAATGAGAATTCGACAAGAGAACCTTATAAATCTTTTGACGCACTGGGCGAGAGAGAGAGCGAGAGAGAGAGAGAGAGAAGTGGATCGAAGGTCTATTTTAAGACTTATGGCTTAGGGGTCAAAGCACACCTAGATCAGGGTGGATCTTAGCGTTTTTAAGGTGCTAGCCAGTGATGTTGCTAATTTCTTTGTGTAATGGGTTCGGTCTCAAAGAAGTCAAGCAGGAGGCACGTCGCCCAACACAGCAAATTTCATAGGTATTCTTAGAAAATGAATGGCGAAGAAAATCCATAGCCGCGCCTTGTCCGAACCTTTAAGAATTAAGAAATATTGAAGCCGGATCTCAAATGGAAAACGTAACTGACAAGAGAATTCCACTGACGACCAGATCCAGGAACACCCGTCTCCAAAAACAGACGGTCATCGCTGACAGCCGGAAGCCAGGGGTAATCAACCAATCTAATTCTTTGCCCCTCCTGCCTGCCACGTCGAGAAAGCCGCAATGCCAATCCCAAAAATAATCAGAAATTCAAAGCGAACTCGACACGACGAGGCGTCTGATTCGAATTCCGGGGCTCCGGTAAAGAGAGAGAGATGGACAGAAAAAGAGTGAGAGAGAGCCAGAGAGAGAGAGAGAGAGAGAGAGAGAGAGAGAGAGGGAGAGAGGGAGAGAGAGAGGGAGAGAGCAAGTTGGACAATTCATCGTTGAATAATCTGCTCGCCCTGAATTCCCGGAATTGCATGCCGTAAACAGTTGGCGCTGAGCCCGGCCCCTGAATTGAATGCCGACGAGCCACATCCAATTAGAATGGGCTACGTGCCTTTTTGCAAAAAATCCTAGCGTATATATCGAGGATAGGCAAAAGACCGTACTAAATGAAAGGCTAAATGTTATTGCCTGAAATTACTCCCCAGGGCTTTATCCAATTATAATTTCTGCATATCGATGCTTAAGAGAAGCGCATTAAAAACCATAGTAAATCTTGTAGATATTAATAAATAACCGGAAATGCAAAAAATAGTATGGTTACTGTCTTGTCTTTTGTTGCAATCTATTATACCAAGTGAGTACGTGCGCTGAGAAATAGGAAAAACAACTCGAAGAAAACGTCTGTTTAAAATTTTTACCTGAAAAAGTTGGGCTACCACAACCTACCGTAATCTATCGTAATGCTACTGTAATTGTAAACGAACCCTTTAGCCGGTTTTTGCAAATACGAGAAAGCTGACTATGCAGGATTCCCAAGAAAAACAAAAGCTTGGCATTTTTCCAGCACGCCTGAATACAGTAACCTCAGAAAATACATTTTTTTTAGTTTAGGGTGTATTGGCCCAAATGAGCATATTGTAGCAGTTCGACACCGCTAGTCCGACTCGTACCTTCAAATAGCGTCAAATACCGTAAATCTCGGCTGAAGAGTGCGTAATCAGACTGATTTTGTTGTTGATGACTTCAAAGCACACCAAATGGCGATATTCGAAATTTTACGAATTGCCGTAATTAGCGTGAGATTTGTACTGGGCGGGCGGGGGTTCGGATTCAAAGAAAAGAGTGAGTGCCGGGTCGAATTCAGCTCTTTTCTGCAAGGAGAGAGAGGGGAGAGAGAGAGAGAACGAGAGAGTCGAAGGAGTTCGAGCGAGGGTGAGCAAGAAAGAGAGGGTCGAAAGAGTGCGAGCCAGAGTGAGAAAGAAAGAGAGAGTCAAAAGAGTGCGAGAGAGAGTGAGTGAGTCGAAAGTGGGAGAGAGGTAGCGAGCGAGAGAAAAAGGCTAACTTAAGTCTTAACTCCTAACTTAAAAAGCATCTGTAGTTTAGAAAATCTGGATTTAGTGCGAAAATCGTAGAAAAAACGATTGAAATACAAAAACATTACCTATTGCAACAAATTATAGCTTTGTAAAATTTCGAAATTCCACCGGAAACCGGACCTTATGAGATCCATTTGGGTAGTTTTATACCAGCTGGTAGTGGGGGTTATATAGGGATTGGCGCTCCTCTCTCTCTCTTTTCCACCTCCATTTCTTGCCCATTCCTCCCCTCAAAAGGCTTCTTCCTCCACTACCCCTTTTCAGAGGAGCACCCCGGGAATTCTGGGAATACGCTCGATTCCGGGAAACACCCGGCCAAGCCCCCCCCCCCCTCTTGCTCCCCTCTCAAAGCATTCTCACGCTTCATTCAAGGAAACCTCGAAAACACCATCGCTAGAAGGGGATGAGGTCAGCTTAAGAAGCTCAGAAAACTGGAGCTTACCGGAAAACGGAGTCCAACGGAATCGGCTACAGAATAGAGGGATGACGGTTGGGGAAAAACCGTACCAGTTAGGAATTTGGATTTCGGGTGCTTGGGCATTATCGGGGGTGAGGGGCAAATCCTGAACCCTCAAAAATTATTGAGAAAAACCTGGACAATACGGCCTGGCTGTAGGATGGAGTAGGCTTAAACAATCCGGAAAGACCGTAGCTTAAGGGAAAACCGAGCTCAATTCAACCTCTACAAGAATTAAGGGATTACGGTATTCAAAAACTCTCAAAAAATATATTGAAAGACACCTCAAAAGCACATTCTGCATACAGGATCGGGTCGGCTCAGAAATTCGGAAACACCGGATCGTACTGGAAACTGGAGTCCAGTGGAACCGTTAGGAAATGGAGTACGGTATGTAAAGGAACTCACAAGCTGGGGTCTTATGGCTGCAGTAGAAAATGGGCAGGATACCAGAGAAAGATGTTCGGTTTCTGGCTCGAAGGTTTGCGTAGCTTAACTTACCGATGTAAAGAATCTAATTTTTTGAATTTTGAAAGTAGTGTTCACCCCTTTCGGGATGTGCGCCGATCCCAGCAGTAAGTGCAATGCGGGGCCGACGCTATTCGGCGAGAAGCAAGCTTCTGCTAACCGAACCATTTCCAAAAAATATGTTAATCTCGTTGTACACAATAGTGTACGTATCGGAGATTAAGCCGATAAGAACATATTTAAATTTATCAGTACATGCTCGGCCCGAGGGCCGGAAATACAGTAGTCATATGCGCGATTAAAAGGGAATACATGATTGACGGGTAAGCGCCAATTTGGGGGAATTACAGTCAATTTTGGGGGTGAATGATAAACTCTTATATCACAAGTGATTGTAGAGTTGTAAGGGTGGGCATAGAGCACAACGTGGGATTTGAGATGGAAATTCCGGGAGCCCGTGACACGGGGGCGGAATGTATTTACCCGGGACGGGGTTCATGTCAATTCTTGGGGTGATGGCGCATTGCAGAGCTTGTCGATGAAGGCGCATTGCAGAGCTTGTCGATGAAGGCGCATTGCAGAGCTTGTCGATGAAGGCGCATTGCAGTGGAACACGGGCACGGCTTGAGCTTGGACAGACGGTACAAATTGACGGTCGACGCATCCTTCTCGCTTCCGGATCTGTCGGCTTGCATCAGGCAGGGTTAATGATCAGAGGCCAGTACAGAGAGCCATGACGATGGCTGTGAACGGGTCACAGCACCGGCTACGACGACAGGTCAAACACTCGAACAGTCCAGGAACAGCAGGGCTGGTGTCTTCGGGCAGAGCTTGTTGACGAAGGCGCATTGCAGTGGAACACGGGCACGGCTTGAGCTTGGACAGACGGTACAAATTGACGGTCGACGCATCCTTCTCGCTTCCGGATCTGTCGGCTTGCATCAGGCAGGTTTAATGAGCAGAGGCCAGTACAGAGAGCCATGACGATGGCTGTGAGCGAGTCACAGCACCGGCTACGACGACAGGTCAAACACTCGAACAATCCAGGGACAGCACGGGCTTGTGTCTTCGGGCAGCTTGTAGATGAGCAGGCATCCTTCCTTCTTGAACATGATGATGGGCTTGGGGTTGTAGTTGCACTTGTCCGGGTCTGACGGCACAGCACGGCGGTCGACGACTCCTTCTCGCTTCCGGCTCTGTCGGCTTGCATCAGGCAGGTTTAATGAGCAGAGGCCAGTACAGGGGACCATGGCGATGGCGGCGAGGGGCGCTTCAGCTTCATGCATGACGGGCTTCGGCATATGGACGGCACATCTGGTAGGGTTTAGGGCGATGGCACGCCCAGGCTTCGGCACCAGCACTATCTGCCGCGAGTCTCCGCACCGGAGACGACAACGGGCGGCACTCCGACGAGTCCGGCGAAATGGGCGCAGCCACATCCTTCAGCCCGGCGCGGTAGATGGCGTCCGGGGATCGGCTTCTGGCGTCGGCAGGGCGGTCGTTCTTGGGCCATCTTGGTTGGCGTTGTGGTTGAAGAGACGCTGATCGAGTGGTCCGATTTGGCTCGGTAGTCTGTCTCAAATCAACCGTTCTGGCGATAAACCAAAAACTGCTGATTGAGGTCTCCCCGTTAAGATCAAGTGGTTTTGGTACTGAACCGATAAGAACACATTGATCTTAGCCAAAGGCCAGAATCCGGAAAGACCGTAGCTTAAGGGAAAACCGAGCTCAATTCAACCTCTACAAGAATTAAGGGATTACGGTATTCAAAAACTCTCAAAAAATATATTGAAAGACACCTCAAAAGCACATTCTGCATACAGGATCGGGTCGGCTCAGAAATTCGGAAACACCGGATCGTACTGGAAACTGGAGTCCAGTGGAACCGTTAGGAAATGGAGTACGGTATGTAAAGGAACTCACAAGCTGGGGTCTTATGGCTGCAGTAGAAAATGGGCAGGATACCAGAGAAAGATGTTCGGTTTCTGGCTCGAAGGTTTGCGTAGCTTAACTTACCGATGTAAAGAATCTAATTTTTTGAATTTTGAAAGTAGTGTTCACCCCTTTCGGGATGTGCGCCGATCCCAGCAGTAAGTGCAATGCGGGGCCGACGCTATTCGGCGAGAAGCAAGCTTCTGCTAACCGAACCATTTCCAAAAAATATGTTAATCTCGTTGTACACAATAGTGTACGTATCGGAGATTAAGCCGATAAGAACATAAACTACAAATTGATCTAAGCCAGGGGCCAGAAGCGATACCTTCGAAGCAACATCAAGTGTATTACCATGTCATAGTGAGCCAGATGGGGGACGAGTCGGGAGGGCGGATCGGCCGGCGGTCACTCAACTGATAGTTTAATGGGCGCAGCCCCGAGATGAAAAACGGCTAAAAAACGCACACTAAAAAAATTCATATATGAATCAAAATTGATTTGTTATTTCAAAGCTTGATGCAATTTCTCGAACCCTTGCGCAATTAGAAAACGCTTATAATCTTAGTCACTTGCAACCTTAAAATCTTAGAAAATTTTACAAAGTTAGGTTCTGGGAATTGTTTTAAACAACTGTTCGCTTCGGTTCAAGAAATTTGTTGTAAAACGAATAGCGGTGCCCCACTTTAACCGGCCATGTGTTTTCTTTATTTCAAGCACCTCCATGATTTCCCTAAAAAAATTCTTGGATTATCACTCTTGTGATGGAGCCGATAAGGGATGATTGGCCGCCTTACTGCGCCAGGGGTTCTAAGCCGGCGCCTCTAATCGCATCCAAAGTCCGGCCGAACGCTTTTTAGAAAATTTCCCGGCCCTACCAATACTTATCATTTTTATCACTTAGATTTCGAAATAAATGTGCGCTTTTAGGTAATCAAACCGGAATGCCGTGGAAATGAGCATATTACTCTGGATCATTGTGTTTTTCGACATTCTCATCGTCAATGCGAATAGTAGGTTTTTTGCGTGATTTTAATCAGCTTGATTCCTAGCTATTAATGAAATAATTTTAGAAAGCTGCACGGCTTTCTTGTACCAAAATATCACGTGCGCCGACGATGTGGAGATACTAATCGCGATTGATGATGCAAATTATACACGCGAAGAGGCCCAGGATGTGAGAGTTTTTCAATATACTTGACTGTCCTGCGATTTTTTC
This sequence comes from Mesorhabditis spiculigera, assembly GCA_958295435.1. Taxonomy (NCBI): domain Eukaryota; kingdom Metazoa; phylum Nematoda; class Chromadorea; order Rhabditida; family Rhabditidae; genus Mesorhabditis; species Mesorhabditis spiculigera. The sequence continues at coordinate 92,716 of CATQJA010001970.1, read as the reverse complement.
TAGGTTTTTTATGAATAGATTTTTAGCGGAAAATTCATTCCAAAACCCAATAAATCACTTGTTTTCTGCCCCCGAAACTCGGCATTTTCCAGCCAAAACTCGATAAACTAGCTGCGTTATCAGTTCCATCAGGCGCAGCCAAGCCGGGGCCATAAATCGCCCTAGAAATTCACATGGAAATATTGCGAAATTTTTAGGGTGTGGCTAGCATTGTTCCGAATTTTTAAAGGGGCTGCGAAGCACAAGAATTAATTAAAGAATTAATTAAATTAATTAATTAAATTAAAGACAGAAATCTAGATGCAAAACTTCATAGTCCACGACTTTTTGCCTGCATATAAGCAAGGGGAGGCTAATTTTACGATTGCTTGGAGAGGTAAGCCATTTCTCATTTTGCTCTCTCTCTCTCTCTCGCTCTCTCTCTCGCTCACTGTCTCTGTCTATCTCTGTCCCGCTCGCTCTTTCTCTCTCTTTCTCTCTCTTTCTTTATCTCACCCACTCTCTCTCGCTTCTCTGTCTCTCTCCCTATCTCTCTCCCGTCCCCAAGAATCTCTGCTCGCTTACCGACCTGTCACGACATTTTTTTCAGACTGCCATTACCGGGGAGATGTGAATGCTGAGCCTTACGCAAAATCAAAATGTCAAACGAATTGGACAAATACATCCTATGTGCAACCCGTCCACTGCCAAGCCCAGGATTTTATCAAAAATGCAAAGCACGTCGCAAATACCACTGTCGCGAGGTGGTTGGACTACTTTACGCTGAGTGCCACTTGTGAGTTCTGACCCCTTTAGCTTAATCAAAGATTATAATCCAGAGGGCTAGGCTTTAACGCTCCTTTAATTTCTTTCTTGATTACTGCTTTAGTTCTGCAGAGCCTTAGCATCGCCCATGAATCGTCAAAAATTTGCGGCAAGAAGCAAGATTCGTGCCAGCGTATCGTTGATGAATTTGGGTAGGCATTTACGCTGATATCGAAGCTTTTTTCTGATTTTAGAAAATTTCGGACGGATGCACAGCGCCCAGGAAACATTGCAGAGTAAGGTCCACGAAAATCGGTTCTGGTTCTTTAGCAGGGGTGGGGGGATCCGCAGCCTAATAAACACCCCGACCTCCTCCCCCCCCCCGCCCCGCTAACGCCCCAGAACTGTCGATTTTTTCTCGATTTTCAGCTTCATCCATGATATTCTCATCTGGGGCGGTGATCAAAAGCACAGAAACGTAATCCTGATTTTGTTCACTACTAACAAGTGGGTACCTTACAGGGTGGGCAAAAAAAAAAGATCCGAGTTTGGGTCAAAATATCTCGCGAACGGTAGAGAATCGAAGGTGCGTTACCATGCCAGAATGCTTAAATATGCTGGGTATGAAGATTTAACACAACTTGATTTTTTCGATTTTTGGGTACGCAACTGTACTATTGACGCTGGTTACGACCGAAAATTGTGCGTTCTTGAACGGGTGGTGGGAAAATTCTGATTTTTGGCCTAAAAATAGTCTAAATTTGTAGAAATGTAATCGCAAAATCTTAGAATTTTTCGAGGCCTATTCCATTTTCTAAAAACAAAACAATTTTCGCGATTTTTCGTTATTTTTACTCTTTGAGTCATAACTCGCGTATAACTCACTGCCCATGGCTGCTTCTTGGGCAATGGCTTATCCAAATACTAATCTAGGATTTCACACCAAATTCCACCACAATCTATGGTATTTTTGTATTGCTTGCTAAAAGGTGCCCCAGCGGGATACTGTAGGTTTCGTTTTTCCCGCTTTTCTCCGGGCCCCTAGCTTCGATCCGACTAAAATTTTCAGGGTTGTTAGGCAATCGGTTGTGGCACCTTGCTGCCAAATACGGGAGCGTACTATCCACAAACTTTCATGAAAAGACTAAAAACTGATTTTTTAATTCTGCCACAGAATCATTTAAATTTTTTGGTCAGTTGTTCCAAAAACTGTTAATATTGCTTTTACCGAAAGATCGAAGCGATTCCATGGCAAAAACACCACGAAAATCGCGAATTTTGGTTTTCTACAGTAACCGCCGTGGAGCGCGTTTTAGCATGCCATCGCAAAATTCCATAAATTGACGATTTTTCAACTCGAGGGCCTTCTAGAGGTGATTGTAAGATAGCTGGTCAAAAATTACTAATTTTTGGTGGTAAATAACAAAGTTACGAGGCAAAGTGCAAAACAAGGCCCGAGAGCCGATTTTGGGTTCGAGTAGCCGGGTCAATTTTCGAATTTTTAAAAATAAAAAAACCACCTAGGTCTTCTGGATACGATTATAGCCTTGATGTTATGATTTACGCCTGTCAAATTCAGGAGCAATCTGATTCAAAATTATGGTGACTTTCAGCTCTCAATCGAAAAACGGGTCCCCAATCCTACACACGTCTGCCCCGGTCCCGCTATTGCGCGCCCCCAGGCATACGGTACCCCCTGCCCCACCCCCACTCCCCAGTGCCCTTTCAAACTGTTTTAACTTATTTACACAACCCTGGGGAGGTTTTTAATAGATTTTTAAAACTAAAATGTTAAAGTTCCTGAGGAGAACTGTCGTTTAATAACTTTTTTTTGAAAACAATGACTTTTTGAACGAAAACACAGTGGTGATAGGTTTAGTGCTGCTAGGTTCATAATAAGATCAACTTTTTGTTGGCTATAACCAAGGAAACTTTGAACCGGAAGTTCCTAAATTTGTTAACATATTGTTTTCCATGGTTTTCTGTTAACAAATGTCTCTCGTTGACCGCTTCTCGGGATCATAAGTTATACTTTGAGGGGATGTAACGTCAGTTGATCAATTCTTCATTGTTGTCACGATCAAGCAACCCTTTTCAAAAGCAGAATCATTTACGGAGCAACCTAGCTTTGCACCGCCTGGTGCCGATTTCAAAACTATATTGATCACGTAAGCAGGACCGCCTACTATAAATCTTGAAATGCTAAAAACACGTGCTTCTATTTGCAGAAAGCATCAGCAACAGCGTCAAATGTTTCCTAAACCCAAAATCAAAACAACACCTCCGTCCGAAGCCAGTACTGACAAAATTCAAGGCTAACAGCGACAATTTTTCTAAATTGAGCACTTTTTTCCTATTCGAGACACTACCTCCTAAAAGTCGTCAAAATATAGTTCTCCGCAGGAACTTGCACATTTTAGCTTTAAAAAACTATTAAAAACCTCCCCAGGGTTGTATAAATAAGTTAAAACAGTTTGAAAGGGCACTGGGGAGTGGGGGTGGGGCAGGGAGTACCGTATGCCTGGGGGCGCGCAATAGCGGGACCGGGGCAGACGTGTGTAGGATTGGGGACCCGTATCGAAAATCATCCTGTTCCAAAATCGAAGTTTAAAATTCTTTTTAAAATTTTTTTGACGTAAAATTGTCTTAGTCTTTGCATAGTTTTATTCAACTGATAGCACAGACTTATTGCTCAAGATATCTCTACGACTCCACCTTCCAAAATTTTTTTACGCAATCTCCAATTCGGTTTATTTCGGGCTTTGATGAATTTTCTTTTCGCCAACGGCTGGTCAAATAAATTCAAGAACTTGGCTTTAGGATGCGCTATTCAAATAATATCAGATAAAATTCAAATGACAATTTTCATAGCGCTGTTAAAATTTATAAATTGCTAGCGGGTTTTGGAAAAAGCACGAACCAACTGTTTTGAAGGCCCTAAAAGACGCCCTTCCAAAGGGGTACGGTAGCTCGAAATTTTGTGGATGATAGATAAGCCCCAGTCCTACATAACTAAGCAAAAAAAATTAGCTGAGTGCCCTTTGGCAATTTAGAAATATTTTTCCAAAGTTCGCTTTCGAGACCTCGAAAAATCCATGACCCGGGGGTCGTTGAAAAACTCGAAAATTCATCGATCTCGAAAAATTTTTAAGTGTGTTTAAGCGGTTGTATAGGGTCCGTAGTTATTATACAACAACTTATTCTGATGTTTTGGCCATAGATTTTTGTAATTTTCGAAATTTACGAAATTTCCCCATACAAAATTTCATTCCTCTATAACTTCTCAACTAGACCCTCAAAAATTCTTAAATTTTGTAGGTGCATATCTACTACCGACATTAACTTAAATAGGAAAAATTATAACCCAACCACCACAGGAAACCGAGAAAAATGCAAATGAAGTTTTGCGGAACGCACATTTTCCGGGTGTAATTTGTATTGATACGTCGCCAAAAATCGAAAAAATCAAGTTGTGTTAAATCTTCATACCCAGCATATTTAAGCATTCTGGCATGGTAACGTACCCTCGATTCTCTACCGTTCGCGAGTTATTCTGCCCCAAACTCGGATCTTTTTTTTTTGCCCACCCTGTATACATCTTGGCAGGCTTGGGCTTGACTTAGGTCCGGCTCAGGCTTAGCTTAGGCTTGGCTACGGCTTGGCTTAGGCTTGGCTGAAGCTTGGCTGAGGCTCGGCTTAGCCTTGACTTAGGCTTGGCTTAGGCTCGGCTTTGGCTGGGGCTAAGCTTAGGCTTAGGCTTGGCTTTATTTTTCAGCGATCCTGCCGATTTCCAAACGCACGCCCTGAAGGAAGTATCTTGGATGAAAGCCCTACACGTCGTCAATTTACGCCAGGATTTTCCGGATTTAACGTAGGTCCTTGCTTTCACATCAAAGCACGTTAAATTCCGGTCTAGAGATTGGAGAAAGCCGGATGGAAAGGTGATTTGCTCCATGGGAATTACGCAAGACTCCCTAATGACGGCACTAATCGATATCATTTGCGGGAAAGAGGTGGCTGGTAGGTGTGACAGGGCAGGCAAACAAAATTTAGGAGAGGAACGCCAAAATCTCTAATGCCAAAATTTGGACAACCAATAAGACTTTTTATACAGTTACGAGATCCAACTTGAACGTCTAGAGCCGTTCCGGTGTCCGCTCAACAATTCATCTACCGCTTCAACGGCAAGCGCTACCGCCTCCTGGACTCCTTTGACTTCTGGGACCCCCGAAGCAACAACTCCTGAGCGAGAAACTACAGCTACCACAGTTCAACTACTTACGACATCAACCGCAACTTTCTTAACGACATCGAAGACATCGACCTACAATACCACAATTCCTCAGCAACACACTACATCTACCACTGTTGAATCACTTACGACAACATCTACGACTATCCTATCGACGTCTTCAACCTCGACCACGACCGAAGGCCCGACCGGAGGCCCGACACCTCCGCCCAGCCCCTCGAAGTGTAGTCAAAACCCAAGGAATCTGTGGCTAGATGTGATTCTACTGGTTGAGGCATCAGATGCCGTTGGGAATTCGACGTTTATAGAGGTGCGGAGAGAGACAGAGACAGAGAGAGAGTGAGCGAGAGGTAAAGAGAGAGAGAGCGAGAACCACAGGGAGATAGTCTGCGAGAGAGGGGTGGAGTGAGAGACAGAGAGAGAAAGAGATAGCGTGAAAGAGTGCGCGAGCGAGAGAGAGGGAGACCGAGAGAGAGAGCAAGAGAGCGTGCGAGAGATAAAGAGAGAGTGAGAGAGAGAGAGAGAGAAAGAGAGAAAGAGACAGAGAGAGCGCGAGGGTGAGAGCACGCGAGAGAAATTCATGTTTTTAGATCGAAGCACTCCTAAAATCCGCCTTCGAACAGCTACCACTCGGTTTATCCCGTCGCAACGAGACGCGCGTTGCGGTCGCCGTGTACGCAGATACGGTAATTTTTGGGTTACGGTAGCGAAGTCCGGAACCTGGCCGTAGTTAGTAGCTTGTAACGATGAAAATCTACTTTTTTCAGGTGAAATGGATGGGCCAACTTGGAGACTATCGCAGCCCCATCGAATTTCAGTTCAATCGCTGGCAATATTTGGGTACGGACGGAACTGATATGGAAGCGTAAGTACTGGCACGAAAGACTACCTTATTCCTCAATTTTTAGAGCATTCCGAACAGCGAATGACGAAATGGACACTTCCCGATTTCGGCGCACCAACGCTCGATCGGTCATTCTTTTTGCGGCCGAGAATTTCAGGTGCCCGCAACAGATGCTGGAGTGCTTTGCGTAGGATGCTCCCTGTTACACTACGTTACGCTCCGGTAGAACAAGCTGCGTACTAGAGCGTGGCGCGCCGAGGCGTACCGTAACGGAGCGTAGAGTATCGGCGCAAAAATTACCGGGGCTAAGCGTACCGGAGCGTAACGTACCGGACCGCAACGTACCGGAGTGTAACGTACCGGAGCGTAACGTACCGGAGCGTAGCGTGCCGGAGCATAGCATAATGACGCGAAGCGCCCCGTAGGGAAGTGTACCGGAGCGTAGTTTACCGGAGCGTAGCTTACCGGAGCGAGGCGTACCGGAACGTAGTGAAGCGGATCATAGCGTAGTGTACCGGAAGGTCTTATCGCAGCAGGCCGAAAATTGACGGAACGCAGTTTAGGATACCCATCGCAAAACGTGATCTAGCGTAGAGAGACGTTAATTTCAGGAAACAAGGCGACGTCGACGAGTTTCTAGAAGATGTCAAGACGTTCAAGGACAACGACGGGATCATCATCGTCATCAGTATTACTCTTGAAATTCGAATTTTTGTGTGATTTTCCAGATTTCGGCCAAGACCATGAATACGAGGCCCTGTTCCGCAACATTTCCAGCGGCGGCTTTTACATGAAGTTCAGCAACGATTGGACCTCCTTCATCGAGCAGTTGAATACGTTGTTATGCCAAGGTACGTGACGGACGCCGCGGCACGGCTCGCGCCACGGCGCTTTGTCAAAAACCCACGTTCAGCGAACTGCTTCTGCCCGGGTCAGGTCGAGCTTAGCGGCGGAACTGTCTTTGAGCCGATAAATGGCCCGTATCAGCGGGTACCGACCTTTGGATGCTTCTGGGTGAGCTGAAAATAGACAGAGAGAGAGAGAGAGAGAGAGAGAGAGAGAGAGAGAGAGAGAGAGAGAAGAAAGAGAGAGGAGAGATAGAGGGGGAGCTAGAGAGAGGGAGAGATATGAAGCGCTTGATAAGCGGATTAATTTCGAGGCGCCAAAAAAATGCAGCTGCCGACAAGAAGTAAATTGTGCACTTCCCAAAACGCAAGGGCGACACGCAAGAAATGAAAAACGTCAACAGAGCATCTTTAAACCTGTCCAGAGTGTCCACGTAGTGTAGTAAAATTTCTAAAAACATCTCGATTTTTCGATTCGATTCGATCAAGCGTAGCGGCTCGTCGAGGCGAATTTTTCCGCATAAAGGTGAAGCCGTTTCTAAGCAGCCAACGAATCATAGAATTCTGAACATCAAGCTTTGATGAGAAAGTTATTATCAGAAAAGCACCAAGGAAAGCATCTTTTTCAGAGATCCGATCTTCCAGCCCTGGAAACGCTGGCCGAACAGGCTTGCAAAGGTTTGGGTGGCGCCGAGCATCGGACAGAAATGGCCATCTACAGAGAGCCGGAGCAGATGGCGTGGATACGGGAAAGTAAGGACTTGAACAAGCCTGATTTATCTGTACGCGCAACGAGAACGCAGCGTTACTGCAACGCGCCAAAAACAGACTAACCATTTCGATTTTATTACTATTGAATGTTTTTAAAGATTCCATTTTCTGGATAAGCCTCAACTTCGCATGTCGCGACGTGACGCGTCGCGGCCGCGTAGCGTATTCGCGTACATTTCTTAAAATACTCGATTTTCAGCCCACAAAGACGACCCCGAAGCAACGTTTGCCGCCATGCAGCTGGAGCACGGGAAGTGGATCTGGTTTGACGGGGTGGAATTTGTAAGTTTTTGGGGTTTGACGTTTAGATGGTTATTTATTCATTACTATACCTCTATCTTTATTATCATTCGAAGGGCTAACATTAAAATTCATAAATGAAAACTTAAAAAAACGCTGAAAAATTGCAACTTTAGAACGGAGAAATAAACGTGACCAACGTAAACGACATCCACGCGACGTACGGCCCTATAAAAGGTGAATTGGTGAAAGAAGCTACGGTATCTGGGCCTTGTTTTAGGCGATACAACAAATCAAGCCTGGGGTTTCGCCACCATCGGCGAAAAGGCAGGAGCCAAATATGTCTGCCAGACGCGGGTGTGCGATGCAGAGTTTTACTGTGAATAAAGTTCTACAGAAAATTGAATAACGAAAATACCTTTTTGGAAATAGTTACGGTATGGAAAGATTGTTTTAAAGGGATCAAAAGAGCCGATTGGCTCGCTCTCGCTTTTCGATTTCTCTCTCTCTCTTTCTCTCTCTCTCTCTCTCTCTCTCTCTCTCTCTCTCTCTGTCCTCGCCGGTGCCTAGTTTTCCATGCGTAGTCGATCGTTTTTTAAGGTCTTTCAAAGTTGAGGCAAGGCAACGCTCCGGGTTTTGTGTTCCTTGGATTCTATAGCTACCAATGAGCTTGAGAACCTATTTCCATTACGCCAGTCCTTTGAGGAGATTCGCAAAAATTCGGCCTAGAAATTTGATACACAGAAAATTTCCAAAAATACTGCAGCGATCTCCATTGTCCCCTAAAAGTATCAAAAAAAACCCATATCAATTTCGCCATTCATCCATCTCGTCGTATCGCTGGGGGAATTACGAAAAAGGGATTGATAAGATCCGTTTTTGTCCCGGTTATGCGGTTTTGTGGCGAACAACTGTTGCGAGAAAGTTTTTGATATATCTCCGTTTTTGATGATTTTCAGGCCGTTCTGCAAGGACCATTCGATAGATCTCAAAAAAATATACCTAAATTATTTTTACAACTCGCCGATCGAGCACATTTTAGCAAAATTACGCCCCTCAATCCGCAAAGCGGGTCGGTGCCGAATTAGATCAGCCCATTTCTCACCCGTACGTGAACTTTCCAGCTTCTCCAATGTTGCGATAGTCCCCGGAAAAACCAGCACTTCATCACCCTCTGAACGCACTCCTGGAAATGGCCATGACCCGTTTGTACCAAAAAAAAAGTTGCCCTAGCCCGCCTAAAACCGACACAGGCAATAGGGCAGAACCCGGGGGAGATGGCGATCTGTCAACTTGACGCGCCGGCCAGTGAGAGACTGCGAGTGAGAGTGAGATGGGGGAGAGAGCGAGAGAGAGAGAGAGAGAGAGAGAGAGAGAGAGAGAGAGAGAAAAAAAGGACGATATCTCCTGAAAGCACGCCTTGAGTCCGGCTCTATCTCTCTCTCTCTCTCTCTCTCTCTCTCTCTCTGTCTTTGTCTCTCGCCTCTCTCCTGATTTACCGCTCTCACACGCAACCATCCACCTACCGCTGAGCATACGGTAGGTCGAGGGGGCGGAGATGAGATGTTTAGACCCTGGAATCGCGACAAAATGCAACATTCGTGACCTGCTTCCAGGCGTTGGGCCCTCTCAGGAGCAGCTACGGTATTGTGCCGGTTTCCCCTACCGTCCCAAATCAGCGACATGTCTCACCAGTATTCACCTACTTCAGGGCAGCTAATTTTGAAGGTACTGTTGCGGAAGCGGCTTTTAAAGGATTAGGCAAGCGCGAGAATCTACTTCTTTTATCGGCTAGATCTAGAAAATTGCGTGACACTACTGATTACGCAAAATCCTGGCTTGCAAAAGCCCGAATTTCTCGACTTGCCAGCTAAGATTCAAATTCTTCCTAAAGTTGCTTTTGGAGTGCCGTGTAGCTGTCGAGACCTAGTGAATTTGAGTGGTCGATTTTCGATCTTGCCGGCCATTTTTGTCGAGAATGTTCCTTGGAAATAGATATTCTGACGTGAAGCTTTTCTGCTTACTTTTCAAGCCAATCGTACTTTTCTAGTGGTACGGCTGCCCAGCGGAAGGCTGCCCGGAATTTTTCAGTAACCCCGACGCCCGTCGACGTCATGTGCTGGCCGCTCACACACCACGCACCTGGGACAGGCTGGATGATGAGGATATGGTAAGCAATGGTCTTCTATGGTAGTTTGCTTTTCGATATTTGAAAAACCTTAGTAGCTAATTATTACAGCGTTCACCGCATTCGACAAACTCGCAAACCGAACTGTTCCGCGGTCGCGAATCGCCAAAGGAGGAGCAACGAAGCACGGCTACCGAGGGCTCACCTGAAATCACGGTGCTTACCATGTTGTCGCCTGTAGCACCGACGCTGGTCTCACGTGGGACGCAGGTGAGCACGAGCTTTATCTAATGTTTAGTTAACTTATGGACCAAGAAAAGGAGAAAATCCAGTCAAAATCCCGACAGCCAAAATCCTGACTATTAAAATTCCAGCAAAATCGCTGTTTAAAAGGAACCGGCATTAAAATTACTTTCAAAAGTAAGTAGGGATTTTGACTGTCCGGATCACGGCTGTCGGCATTTCGGTTTATCGGGATTGTTTGGATGTCGATATTTTGGCTTCCCGGGACCCTGGCCTGTCGGGATTTTGGTTTGTAGGTATTTAGGTCGTCGGGATTTTGTCCGTCGTGACTATTGCCTGTCGGTATTTTGGAAACCGCGACTTTGCCCCGTCGGGATTTTGACCTTTCTGGATTTTTCTCTGTCGGGATTTTGAATTTTCGTGATTATCGCTAGAATTCTTCTAGACTGACGAGGACCTCTACTGCCCACGTTGCTACATAAAAAACGTCGGGCTTCTCCCCACGAAGAAAAACATCCCGCCGATGCCCCCGATGCGCGCCAAGTCTAAACAACGGCGCCAAATAAGCCTCGCACCGAGACCACCGGTTTGAATTCGAGCCAGAATCGAAAAATGTCTTATTAGCTCGTGCTCAAAACCGTCGGCGAACTAAAGAAAGCAAGGGCGAACCAGGCGAAGCGATACCCCGCCCGTTCGAGTAGTAAGCAGTTGGAGAAACAGTCAGATATAGCGAAGACGTATGAGAGACCGGCAGGAAAAGAGGCGGAAACCAACTTTTCATCGAAGGTTAGACGGCCTTTTATTCTGTCCTTCTTTTCTCTCTCTCTCTCTCTCTCTCTCTCTCTCTCTCTCTCTCTCTCTCTCTCTCTCTCTCTCTCTCTCTCTCTCTCTCTCTCGCTCTCTCTCCCTCTCTCTCTCTCTCTCTCTCTGTTTCTCTCTCTGTTTCGCTCTCTCTCTCTCGCTCTCCCTCTCTCTACCGCTGATCCTGATTAATTTTAGGTTGTCTCCGACGGAGTCCTCACCATCCGAAAAGTACGCTCCCGGAAGCCCACTGCGCAGTTCGAGATCCCGAAAAGCACCAAAAAGAACGCAGGGGTGAAGCCAAAGCGGAGATTGAGCCCCGATACGGTCTGTTCATTATTTACTTACTCTATTTCATTACTTACTCTTTTCTTACTTTCTATCTGTTTCTCTCTCCCTCTCTCTCGCTCTCTCTCTATCTCTCTTCTGTCTCTTTTCTCGCGCTTCAAACAATGGAGCTTTAAGAGGATGCTGGAACAACTGAAGCGAGTGCTACGGAAACGACTAATGATGAAGCCGCAGGAAAAACTGACGCATGGAAGCTGCTCCCACGCAAACCAGGCTAAGCTGACTTCACCCGGCTCGAAGCGGCTACGCCCAACTGTGGTCATGAAGGTGAGAGAGATATAGAGGGAGAGAGCGGGTGAGTGAGGGAGAGGGAGAGAGCGCGATTGAGATAGTGAGAGAGAGAGAGCGAGGCAGATAGAGAGCGACAGAGAGATTTCACTACCATTTTTCAGGCCTTCCAAGAGTGTCTCAAGCAAGGCTGTGCTGAACGTCAGAATTTCTGGGCAGCCCTCAAAAAGCATCTCCTATCCAGCCATGTCGTCCGTCAACCAGGAAAATCAAGAAAACCCCGCCATTCCTTGACCCCACAATTGCCTGCCAAGCCTACGCTGAGGCGCTCGACGCGTGGGCGAAAAGAGGTTAGTTGAAGATGTGGAATTCGCCATGAAAAATACCGACCGTTAAAATACCGACAGCTAAAATACCGACACCCAAAATGCCGACAGTAGGGCACCATTGGAAATGCCGACGCACAGCCGCTTCGAATGGAAATTTTCTTTGAAAGTAGTTTAGCCGTTTGGGGTCGCAGGACGCTGTCGAGCCTAGGCGAATTAGGGGTTGCTTCCTCGCTTACATGTTCCTGTAAAGAAGCCGTAGTGTATCCATACCCGGCAATACTCATCGTCATGTCTTAAACCGCCCTTTAGGAGTCGCAACTCTGCCAGTTAAAGCGTCATTTGGCGTGGCTCGTAGCTGTCTAGACTCGTCATTAACGCTTCATTTGGCGTGGCTCGTAGCTGTCTAGACCTAGTCGATGTCAAGGTCGATTTTCTACCCTTAAAAATTAGCGTATCCATCGGAAATACGATATTTTCGAAGAGACTCCTAGCCGTCAAGACCCAGTCGACCTAAAGGGCAGACTGCTCGGCTTCCGAATATCTTCAAACCCACCAATTTTTCAGGAAAAACACCCGCCTCGAATCTACCGTAGCAGCAGCATCTCGTCAAACTCGACCGTTTCCATTAGTCGTGCTCTCGAATATGTACGAACGCAGTATGGGGACCCGAACGTCGATATTTCCGCTTGTGCCTCACCTGATGGAGATGATTACATCCAAAAATTGGTCCTAAGAAAAGACCCAGTCTCTGGGGGCTATATGAGCCCTGGGAATTCAGCCTCAGTATCTCCCATACCTGGCCCGTCGAATTCGTGGTGGTGATGGTACTGCAGTTTTATAAATAGCTGGTTCTATCAGCTGTTTTTGTTCTATCGTAATCGACAATTATTGATAATCCTACGGAAAAAACGGTCTCATTAGAAATAATTTAGCATCTGGATAAATCATTCTTAACAGGCTGGAAAGACAGACAAAAGTTCATGAAAAATAGAAAAATTGCGAGAAGAATTAAATCGTTGTTAATAATCTAAAAGGATGCGACAAACCGGAGCAGTGGTTGGCGCCGGTCGATCACAACCATTTTTTGAAGCCTACAAAAAAATGTAGGAACGGAAACCAGCCCGGCAGCTTCAGAAAACGGCCGTTTGGGCTTCTCAAACTGTCTGAAGTAAGCTTTCGGCGCTCGACCTTCTTAACCAAGCTGCCAAACAACCCCTTATACCTTCGCGCTCAGATTAGAATCTCGCATTTTTCTAAAAATTGAAGTCGCTTAGCAAGCCAGCAGGTATCAAGCGAGGCAAGCGCTTCTCTGACCGTACGTGCCCTAGAAGCCCTCTGGAAGCGCATGTATCAATCCTGATTCACTTGTCTTGGACCTGACCGGCTTTTACCAAAAAAGTGGATTTGCCGCCCCAGAACCGGCCGACAAAGGCGGGACAATCTGTCAGCCCCAGAAACGCGTGGCGTGAAAACCTGTGCTTATTTGGGGACATCCTCTGGTAGCGGCGTCTTCTGGTTTTTGGATACGGTATCTCCAGGACGGGCCGTTTTAACGCCTCCTTTTTGTGTTTTTTCTCCTCTGTCCCCTCCTTTCTCCATCTCTATAGCTCATGCTCAGTTTTGGCTCAATGCTTTTAGATTACTGCGTCACGTCCTCGTAAGCATGTTAACAGGCAACATGATGCCCCAGGAGTACTACTCCCCAACTTCCGGCCAGTTGGTAGTAAAGGTCGGTGACTCATGGCTCTTTAGATTTTTTGAACCGAACTTTGCAGGCTGTTTTCTATTTTCGCTTTTAGTGGTACTGCTGTCCATCGGAAGGTTGTGGACGCTTCTACCGTGATCCGGAAGCTCGTAGCCTTCATATTATCGCTGAGCATAGCCCGAGAACCTGGGCTATGAATATTTTGAATAGCCATCCAAACGGTGAACCCGTACAGGTGAGTAGCGAGAGAGAGAGAGAGAGAGAGAGAGAGAGAGAGTGAGAGTGAGAGTGAGAGATAGGGAGAGAGAGGGAGGGAGGGAGAGAGGGGGAGAGAGAGAGAGAGAGAGAGAGAGAGAGAGAGAGAGAGAGAAAGAGAGAGAAAGAGAGAGCAAGAAGTTAACGACTGCGCTTTCAGATCCAGCAACAATTTGTTCAGCCCTGCCCACCCCAAATTCCTCCACAAGAAGAAGCACTTGATCGCTATTTTTCAAACCTTAAGACACCGGATCTCTTCCAATCGGCGCCACAACAGAATGCACAGGTTTCCCACGCAAAATGATAAATCCTGTTTTAGGCGCTACCAGCACCAACTCAAGCGTACGCTCCGGTTCAGCTGCATCAGCCAGCTTTTGCTGATGAAAACGCCGACCCGCAAATAATGTTGGACGTCGTCAACACGCCGCAATTATCGCCTGTTGATATGCAATGCCTCGGAATGGCAGTAGGGTTGGAAAACTCAGCTGCAGCCTATATTCTAGGAGCATGGCCGGGGCCCACAACCTAGGAATACCAACTTTGGGGATCTACGGCAAGAATCGAACATTCACGACACGTCGACCCGAAATTTGGTGCAGACTGATTTTACCATGATGCAGCCTGTACTTCCGACAAAAGTTACGCAAGGAACACAGGTAAGCGAGCTTGAAAACTGAGTTAGGTTAGCGGTGAGCTGGCTATCCTCGGCCATATAGCTAATCCGGGACCTGAGGTAGGTTTTTGGTTGGTCAAGTTGTCGAGGAACACAAGAACTGCGTTTTTAGACAATGGAGCCAATCTGCTGCCAACGGTGTACGATGGAATACCAGGATCAACCGGAAGACGTGCCTGGGAGGGTTGTAGGCTATTCGCTGTCGGGCAAGAAACGAGGACGACCGGTGAAATGTGCAAAGAAAATAAGCGTGGCATCGAAGCAGGCTTGGGTTCAGGTCAGAAGGCAAATGCTTCCTTTGGACCACATAAAGCAAGCTTCAGGAAATACAATCAGTCAACCAAGAAGCGCGATACCCACTTCGGAGACACGGCAAGCAACTCTATGAGGGAAACCAGGAGCTCGATGAGACTCAAGACAGAGAGGAACCCGAACTTGAAGCTTCAGGAGAGGCAGTAGCTGGATTTTTTTGTTTCCATGATGTCCTTAATTTAGATACCTCCTGAAAAAGTTTCCAACCGTCGGGAACAAAGAAAAAGAAAAACCACGCCCGAACCTGATGAGTCCGGTATTCAGATGAAACAAAAACCAAAGCAGAGGCGAAGGCGTCGGGTTACGGACAAGGTATGACTGGTTTTCCTATTATAACCAAAATTTAGCTACTCCTTGAGCGTATCCAAAAAGTACTGAAAAAGCACGTGCACGTCATGACACCTCTGGAGACGTCAGGAACACCTGGAAAACATTCGAATTGTCTACACAACAATTTGCTAAAGACAAATTCGCTTGCTGGGAAGCGACTGGGCAAAGCGGCAATAGTTAAGGTAGTGAGAGAGCGAGAGCGAGATAGAGATAGAGAGAGAAAATGAGAGAGAATCAGCGAGAGAAAGAGCGAGAGAGAGAGAGAGAGAGAGAGAGAGAGAGAGAGAGCGAGAGATAGAGCGAGCGAGAGAGAGAGAGAAGAGCGAGCCCGGGAGGGAGCGAGAGGGAGAGAGAATCTTTCTGTTTTCAGGCTTTCCTCGAGTGCCTTAACCAAGGCTGTGTCCAGCGGCAAAACTTCTGGGAATCCCTCCATCAACATATCTCTACGACCCACGTCGAGCGCAAGAAGCCGGGCAGACCTGCCAAAAAACGTATCTTAACAGGCCGGGCCCAAGCTGCGCCACCCAAGCCCAGGGTATCGACGCGTACTCGTCCTACACGTAGCGCAGTTCAGGTCAGAAAAAATAGAGAATTTAATTATCGTGTTTTTCGTCTTTTTTTTCGAAAAAGTGAAGTGAAGTTTATTTAATGCGAAACGGAGGCTTCTATTTGGCTATTTACAGTTTTACTGAGTCTTCTTAGAAGTGTAAAACGCAAAAAACAAATGTAAACGCTCAAAATTGAGCAATTTTACCTTCAGAAATCGGGAATTTCGTCCAGCAAGTAAGCACAGTAGTACTACGGTAAACTAAAAATTACAAAAAAGCTTTACGTTTTCAGAACAAAGAACGCCCTATAATCGACAGCATCGGAATCAGCTTCGAATCGCCTCCCTCCTCCCCAACTTCGCCAAGAACCATCGGAAATCCCAGAGACACCTATGTACTTGACCCGGCCTACAGTCCTCCCTATTCCGACATTTCTTCCCTTTGTGCGACACCCAGATCCGAGGATTCCTACTTTCCAAAGTTGAAGCTACGCAAAGATCCGGTCTCCGGGGGCTATATGAGCCCCGGGAACTCGGAGTCTGGCTTTGATTCTGGCTCGGAAACTCCCGTTCCGGGACCTTCCGGTATACGGTATTAAACTCGTTGTACTATCAGCAATTTAATAAAGCTTACAGAATTTTGATAAACTGACGATATTTAATACGTTTTAAGGCCGGTTTCTGATGGTGAATTGAAAATTGTAATAAAAGCGGGCTTTCGGTGTGTAATAATAAATCCTCTAATAAATTATTGCTCTCACCTTGACACCGTTTTTTTTTTAATTTTTAATGGCCCTAAAAAGCTAAAAATCCGACTTTTTACGCGTCCCCTAAACAGCGCCCCAGACACCGTACCCCTCCAGCTGCCCTGGCGCCCTGGCAACCGGCCAACCATTACGCTCTCTAATTCCCCGAGGTCGGCTTTTGAAACGAAAATCTCCAAAAATTAACTTTTCGCTATGGCTCGACAGCAACAAGTACAAAACCCGAATGAAGAACTCGTCCAAATCGAGGGCAATGATGGGAATGTTCTTACGGTTTGGTTTTTCGAGTTAAAAAGTTATAGAGCAGCTATAGAAGTTTAAAAGGCTAGGGGTAAAAGCTTGAAAAATGCACGCATTATGGTTTATTACTACATTTCAGTTCCCGTCCTCGATGCTTGAAGCTGCTGGAATTAATATAAGAAATAATCAGGCAGTAACGGCGGAGCAGGTACGTTTTTATAGCAAAAATAGTGGCTTTATGCCTCCGATCTAGATTGATTAGGATTTAAGCGATACATTGCTACGCTTTTAATATTAAAAATAATTTCTTGTGGCTCAAAATTTTAGTAAAACATTTTTAGGTCGAACTTTTGTTGAGTATGGTCAACGATGGGCCACAAGCCGACCAGAATCGTGAGTTTCTGATGAATCTCAAATTTCTAAAAGTATAAAATTAATTTTCTGGCGACTTTCAGGCAAGCGCCACTATGCTGAACCGGCCGAAAACCCGCCATTTTCCCTCCTCGAAACGAACCAGGGCGTCCGCTTGATCGACAGGAATGGCAGCGTTTTTGATGTGGGTTTGGAGACATGCAAAATCGTATAAAGTGTATTATTAAATACGTATTAAATATGAGGGTACAGAAATGATCGCGGATTGAGTCAAAATGAATAGACAATGTTTTTAAGTGATCACGAGTGGTTATATTTCAGTTCGATCCGACTCAACTATCCCAAAGAAACATCCACCTACCCCAATTAACGAGTGAGCATTATGCTGTGATGCAACTCGTTGCCCTCGCTGTACAACAAGGAGCTGTACTACAAGGGTATGCTGAAGCCATAAACTTGAAAGCAATGGATGGGGCCAGCTCGAATTCAGTAAAGTACTAGGAACCAAATCCGACGATATTTCGCGGCCTACGTACCTAAAGTAGGTGCACAGAGCGGAGCGTTGCGTAACTTGACGATTAGCAGCGCTCTTTTAAACCCCCTCCCCCCCCTTCCCCTCCCCCCCCCACCCCCCCCCCCCCCCCCCCCTTTTTTTTTTCCTTTTTTTTTTTTTTGGTTTTGGGCCCCCCCCCAACCAACTCCCTCCCCTCCCCTGGTTTCCCGGCCCCCCTACTTTTTTGGTATTCTTCGGTGTTTTTGGTGAATTTTAACAATCTTTACACATACTACGAATCTTATTAAACCATAATAATTGCAGCGATTCCGCCCAATACTCGAAGAAGACGGCGCACGGCCATTCTGATGAGCCGAGCGGATCTGGGGTAAGTTTTCGAAGCATTCGAGACCGATTTATTTTTAGAATTTATTTTTTTTTAATTTTATAGATTTATTTTAATTGTTTTAATGAACCCCGGTTCTATTAAATCTTCGTCCATTTTAATTTTCAGCTGAACAACGAGTTCCCGGGACGTGAGATGACGCCAGGTAAATCAGCTATCGAAAACCATCGATAATCTTCCATTTTTTAGCAAACGTGGCTGAAGTCGGGGATGAGGTGCAATTTAGAAGAGCAGGGAAGTTGCTGAAAGCGTCGGTGCGGTACGTTTTTGTACTCTTTACGACTGCTACAGTACATTAAAACATCATTTTTAGGTGCGGCAGCGATTTTAAAAGATATTTAAACCCACATTTCGCAGTTTTTAGCTACATCCGCGCCCAAACCGGCTACAAAGTACAGTTCGATGACGGCCATTTCGAATGGATCGACGAGTGCGATATTTTGCAGCAGAATTTGATCGATACCGGGGATCATCAGCGGTGAGTTGGAGATCATGCTCGGCAGAAGTTGAAGCTTTTAAAACTCCCTTATTTTCGGAGCTTCCAGATCCGATTTTCCCGGCTCGAAATCTTTATTGCCAACCTTTAAGGTACTCCGATTTTCCGGGATGCGGCCCTAAAGTGCGAGTCGTGGAAAAAGAAGCAAATTTCACATGTCCGATTTGTACTAAAAAGGTAGGATCCCAAGTTTAGTCGATTCGAAAAATTCTAACTAAAAATTGCCGGGTTTTAACAACCTTCACCGATGATTGGGTTTTAAAAGGACGGTGACAGCTGGATTTCAGCTACGAGACAATACCCTAACTTCCAGATCTATCAAAAACGCCCCGCGCACATTGTCATCAGGATCCCGGCCTGTGATCAGTGCTCTAAGGAAAAAGTGATGGTGCTCGATGGGGAGGAGACCACGCAGAATGAATAAAAAATGTATTTGTGCAAGAAAATGGCACTTTGACATGATTCTGCTGAATAAACGGGTTTTTCTTGACTTTTTCGGGTTAAATAGCATTAAATTCACGTAGTAAACTTGCCAAGATACAATGAAACTGCAATATGCAGAATTAGAAAACAATCAATTGGTCTAGGAAAGCTAGCAAAGGATCTTCGGGCATACGGTCTAGAAATTAAAATCATGGCAATCTGATACTAGCCTCTTTTCAAGGGCCAGCTTGCAAAGAAGGTTAAGCATGAATGGGAATGAACCTAGCAACTATCATCGCGGAATTTAGGTGCGAAAATCTGGCGAGACAGCTGGCAGACAAACTTGAGGAATTACAGTAACCAAATTGAAAGAATCCAGGACCAAATTTACACAAAAAACAGCCTTGTCAATCTGCATAAAGTCGTTTTATTTTTCACCAGTGCCTATCAGCCTGATTTAAACGCATTTTGGTTCTTTGAACCTGGAAGGCAAGCTAGCAAAGTTCCTTTAGGAATACAGTGGCTAAATTACAAAAATACAAGATGAAACAAAGCATCGTGAGCCACATTGAGCGTACTTTAAACCCCCAGATGTATTCAAACACCTTACCCACGTGCCCGAGTTCAAAATCCTCTCCAGACACCCCCCGAATACACATCTTGGTCGTTCACTGCTGCTGCGGGGGGTAGTTGGTGTGCGGACACAACCCCTCCACCCCTCCAACAACAATTCGCACACGGCAGAACGGGGCGAGAGTGGCTGAAAAATGCGAGAAGCAGACATTGTGCCCCTCGGAGTCGTCTTTGTGCTCGAAACCCCGCCCGCCCCTACCCCGGAAAAGTATATAAAGACTGGGATTTTCCGGGTTCAACAAGACAACAGATTCTACCCTTAGATATTAACTTATCTATAAGTATTCCCTTTCTAATTACAGCTAGTCCCTACATTTCTAAAACTGAGAATTAGCGTTCCTTTTCCATATTATCTATTCACCTGCCAGCTTTTCATTTTCGGCTGGTCATAAGCAGCTGCAAATTGGCACCTGCCAGATATTAGTAATGATGTTACGTAAATGAATTCTAGTTTTTTAGCGAAAAACGCACAAGTTATTGCGTATTTTTACCTATTAACAATCGAAAACGCAAAAAAATGCAGCTTTTTAAAAATAGCAAATTTTCCCTATCGTTAGCTAAAAAAAATTCTAGAAATCGGCTAAATATCTCCAAAAGAAATATTACTAAGGATCTTTCGATGACAAAGCGTGCCAGCTATTGTGTAATTTTACGAATGAGGCAGCAAAAATCCCCTTTTTTGCCAAGTATCAAAGCTTTTGAAAAATTTTGAGCTCGAAATCCACATTTTCCTAGCTTCGAAAACCTTTACGAAGTTCAAACAGTCATTTTGCATCGTCATCCCCCATTCAAAATCGATAAGCTGGCCACCGAGACACTACCCCCTCGACAAAGTGCCCTTTGCTCCGCCTGTTTACTCGGTTTTTGCACGTCCCAACCCGGGGAGGCGAAGGCAGGGCAGACGAAACGTCGCTATTTCCCCCCTGCGGACTGCACCGCGCCGGTCCCTCTGAGCCGGTCAAATTGAGACTTTGTTGCTAAAAATGGATTTTGGGTAGAAAAACTTCTCAAGAAGTTCATGCGAAGATTTTATTCCTTCGCTAACTAAAAAAGAACCCCAGGGCTTTTAGTTAGAACAATGGCGGAGCTATTCGTCGTTTTTCAATTAAACACACTTAAATTAAAAAAAACAAGACTAAAAGACTAGTTTCAAACTTTTCCTAACAATTTTCGATATTTTGAGCTACGATACACTCCACTTGACGAAATGGCGTACTGGCGCGTTGTGGCGCGTAGCGACTCGTAATGAGAAAAATAAAAACTTTTTACACAACTTCTTTTATTTATTTACTTTTCTATTCTTTGTCTTATTTTTTGCATTGATTTGGCCTTCTCGACTAATTTTATATGTTCAGTGGAATCCCTCACCACCATGGCCTTCAAGCTGAGCGGCAAAAGCGCCAAGGAAATAGCCGCATTCATCGGGCTGCTCGGAATGATGCACATCTCCTACTACACCATCCAAAACTCCTCAATGGTGCACCCGGATGCACGACAAGAGCTTTTCTATGTGAGTTTTATAGCGTTTTCGAGTTTTTCTAAATTTCTAGGCTAATTTGTCAAATCTTTTAACATCCTGACCGGTTTTTACCGTTTTAACAAGGTTCTTATCGTTCATTTATAATTGCTCCTTTTTCAGGTACGCTGGCTGAAGGAAAAATTCCCGGCATTGAAACCATACGGCGTCAAAGAGCCCGACCACCCACCAAAGCATTAGATTCGGCCTGTTAGTTTCTCTCATTTCTCTATATTTTTCAAACTCTCGCAATACGTACTTTCTCCGCTGCCTAATCGCTTGTGATACTCCACCGACACGGGTCTACCATTCCTTTTTTTTCCTTTCGTATAGTTGTTTTCCGCTAACTGTGCTCTCTAGGCTCCAACGAGATCGTATTCATAGTAAAGCTTCCAGATAAGCTGAAATGATTCGCCAGCTCTTCCACCAGTTTGTCGTCCACGCCGCCGAGACCACGAAATTGGAAGAGGTTGGAGTATTTGCGCAGGTTTTATATTAGTTTTTTAGGCCCAACAAGACCCGAAGAAGGGCTCCTACGAGTGGAAAAAGGCCCACCTGACGCCCGAACAACTAGCGAGGACACCCGACAATGCGCGGTACAGTGGGGTGGGTTTTTGGAAAGACGATAAAAGCGAATTTCGCTTGCAAAACTTGAAATATTTATTTTCACCTAGATTTCAACTTTCTCTAAGGTTTCTAAATGTTTTCTCAGCTAAATTTTATAAAAAATGTCTTGGAAATACTGAAAGAATAATAGGAATTTTAGAAAAATTGGCGCCATTGCCATTTTGCAAACTTTTACCGGGTTTTGACGTGTTACTTATTTTTTGAAGTGCTTTTTAGCGTTTACAACGACGTTGTAAAGACAAAATTTTGTATGAAATTCCATTTCCAGGTCCCCGCCATCCCCACCGACATTGGCTACCACGCGAGCAAGGATATTGGCGGAAAGGTGGGCTTTTTCTGGTATAATAAAACCTTTTTTTGTTTTAGAAAGAGAGCGGTATCCTGTCGCACCTGACCGGCAACCCGACGGTGCCCATCGGCATGGGGCTGACGGTGCTCGCGCTGCTCGGCATGTTCAAGAAGTCGATGGCCGGCGACCGGATGGGCGCCCAGCGTTATATGCAGTACGTTTTTATGCAAATTTTACTATTACTTTCTACAGTCCAAAGAATTATATTTTGGTCCCAAAATTTTAGTAAGAAATTTCTAAAATGTGGAAATCGAAAACGTTAGCACCCTTAATTTTTTATGATTAATTTTCGGGGGAGTCTCATTATTTCCGGAGAATCCAATTTTTATCATCCAAACAAACAGAGTGCTTTTTTTAGGCTGGTCAGGACTTATTGGAACAGATTGCTTCCCGAAAATAATCTTTTCTGATGGATTTTGCGTTCTAAAACTTGGCAACCTCGTAGAGTTTGGTAAATGGATGTACTTCATAGATTTTATTATCCAAAAAAATTCCGTTTTCTAACTTGATTAAATAAATCCTTATTTTTCAGGTACCGTATCATGGCCCAATTCTTCACCGTGACAGCACTCGTGGCCGGCGTCACCTTCTTCGCGACGAGCTCTGCCGACGACGACAAGACGAAGAAGGACAAATTATAAGGAATTTCCATCCGTTAGGACGTAGTTAGTATCCCCTGACTGTCTTGATTGATTTCCCTAGAAGGCCCGTTAGCTAATTCGTCCTTTTCTGGCACACCGTATTACGAGGTAGAGATCTCTCACGTTTTGTGTGTTCTTTCCCCGGTTTTGAGAATTAATTCTATGTTGTGCCCTGCGCGTCTTCTCCTTTTTTTCGACTGTGCTCTCCCTCGACGATACGGGTTGTCTTTTGTGTGTTTCGGTGACCATGCAATAAAGAGCTGTACTGAAATGGTTTGGAAATGCGCTTTTCATCAGACTTGGTTTTTTTAAAATTTTTAGGTTCATTCGCAGCTAGACCGTGAGAATGAAAAGCTTTGCTCGTGGTAATTACTAGGTAAGCGAGAAAAGAACTTTGAAAATGATATTCTTTTGCCTTTCTCAGGTCAGTTTTGAAAAAATTTGTTTTTATTACAACATAAAGATTGAAATGTTGAAAATTATAACTTCGCAAACGAGCAGAGATCATTTAGCATAATCTTTTCTAATGTTTTGACGCTATCACGGCGAAAATGGATGGGTTTCCTACATAACGAAAGAAGAAAAGCAAAACAGGAAAATAAATTGCGAAAAAGGAGTAAAGACCAAGGATTTTAAAGAAATTTAGCATTGCCTATCAAGTGAGCTAGCAGAGATCTTTGAAAATGGTAAATTACGCGCTTTAAAAAGCAATTAATGAAATGGCTCTAAAAATACTCTAAGCCCGTCAGCCCGACCGGCTATTTGCGTCACAAATATTTCCAAATCATGATTTTTGGAAGGTGCGGTTTATTTCAGGGCTTTTCCTACGTTTTTCAAACAATACCTGCAATTTCCAGGGCCACAAATAGCCCCTCCAGAGGTATTAGAACCCAACTCTCGCCTAGTATTAATTATGACATGCGTAATCCCCCGCGCGTCTTTTGTTCCCAGTTTGGCCAGCGGTGCTCTTGCCATTTTCCGAACGTCGCCTAGGTGATGCTGTGAAATAAATGAGAGCCAGCGCGAAAATGTATTTATCTTCCACCAAACCGGGGTTTGGCTCTCCCATTTTCACCTGGCAAACGGTTAGCTAAAACTTTTCGGGCTTGATTTATTGGAGTTTTATTGTATTAATGAAAGTAGCCCCGTGAATTTCGATATTTGGTAATGTTTTTAAAGGGACTGGGAAGCGCGAGAGCTGACCCCCACGGTTTGCTGGGTCTCGACAGCTATGCGCCATGCTAAAATACGCGTTTTGATGAATTGGTACAAGTCTCAGCTAAAACTTTTAGGAGCTGATTTGTTGCGCCATGTATTCGGATACTTGGTTTTTTTTAAAGAAACTGGAAAACGCGAAAATCGACCCTTCCGGTTTTCTAGACCTCGACAGCCACGCATGCCAAAATACATGTTTCGACGAAAGGGTACAATTCCCGGCCAAATTTTTTAGGACCTGATTTATCTATTTTAGTGTGTTTATGAGAGTATCGTCATGAATTTTGCGCTACACCGCTAAAACTTTTTGGGCTTTTTGGCATTGATTTTATATCTGAAAGTATCCGTATGAATTCCGATAGTTGGTATTTTTTAAAGGAGAGCCGAAGCGCTGAAGAAGCGCGAAAACCGACCCCTACGGGGTTTTTTGTGCGGCATTTATTATATTTATAAGCTTATCGCCATGAATTCTGATACTTGGTAATTGTTTTAAAGGGACTAGAAACGCGAGAATTAACGTTTTCGATGGCTAGGTCTCGACAGTCATGCGCCACGATAAAATGCGGGCTTTTATGGCGTCGATTCTGTCGTTTAATAGTTTCTTTCAAATATATCCGACGCTCTATGTATATTATTCATGGCATTCAATTCTGATCAATTCTGAGTTTTTAACGTTTTTAGCCAAATAGGCCGCCACTACCGGGTACATTCGATCGCTTCCCAGATGGAGCACCATCACGAAATAACGCATCATCCGCGGGAAGGGCTCGAGAACCCGGATCTGAAGGATTTCTCGAATATCGACTTCGAGAACGGCAACATTCAACGGATCCACAGCACATTGCGGCAGATTCAGGAGAATAATGGTTAGTTTGGGAGCTCCGAAAGCCTGCTCAGGCTGAAACATGCCTAAGCCAAGCCTAAGCCAAGCCTATGCCAAGCCTATGCCAAGCCTAAGCCAGGCCTAAGCCAAGCCTAAGCCAAGCCTAAGCCAAGCCTAAGCCAAGCCTAAGACAAGCCTATGCCAAGCCCAAGCCAAGCCTAAGCGCAAGCCCAAAACTAACCGATAGTCGGGTTCAGGGCTGGAGACCACCCGTCGACCGTCGTTTCAAGCGGCTCTTTCAGCCAGCAACACTGCCAGACAACCTCGGGGCATTCCGATCAACAAAACGTGGATTGCCATCGGGATCGCGGTATCCGCTTTCGTGTTCCTGTTCTGCTGCATCATCTACTCCGCTATATTCCACGTGCAGGAGGGACATGTTGCTGTGTTATTCAGGGTACGGCAATCATGTTTCTAACCCTTAAAAGTCTTATTCATCGCTTCTAAACGTATTTTCTTTGATAGTTTGTAGCTAACAACTACGGATGAACTGTAGCAAAACACCAAAAATTGACATAATAAAATTTTGTGCTTTTTATCTCCGCTTTTCCGTTCGGATCCGTGCTGCCTTCTCAAAACTGAAATTTCACGTATTTTTAGGTTGTAGATAATGTCCGCTAAATTCAAATTTTATGGTAAAAAAAGATCATGGAAAATCATATAGCACGAAAACTAACCAGGGAACCACCTAAGGTCAAGGTGGCGTTTCGTTATGGGACCCAGCTTATTTTGTGCAGAATTTTTTGCTGATTTCGAATCCGCTTTTATTTTTTGCTAAATAGCCCAATTTAAAAAAGTTATAGCGTTTCAAAGTTCCATTTTTTCCCAAATTTTCGAACTTCAAAGTCATTTATCTTGCCTTTCCCGTCTGATTCCTCAAAAACGAATATTGCCATCGTATTTAGAAAAATTTTCTCTATCGAATGAGCTACTTAACTCAAAATTGTTGAAAATTGAAAAAATCGAAAAAATGCCATTAAAAATTGACTGTCCTATTAAAACAAAAAAATTGGGCATAGTGACAGATGACTTCCCGTGGGTTAAAATATGACCTTAAAATCGCAATAACTTTTGAAATTGGGCTATTTAGCAAAAATTGAAAACAGGTTCGGAATCAGCAAAAAATTTTACACAAAATAGGCTGGGTCCCATAACGAAACGCCACCTTGACCTTAGGTGGTTCCCTTGTAAGACAAGTCCTGCTATAACCATTTTTAGGGTGGAGCCTTGCAAAATGAAACCCTGGGGCCAGGCTACCATCTGAAAATTCCCATCTTCACCGACGCCAAACTGGTCCAGGTATGAATTTCGTTTCTATAAATTTTCTAACGATAACCAACCTTTGAAATTTCCATAAACTTTCAGATCACCCTCCAAACCGACGAAGTGAGCGATGTTCCGTGCGGGACCCAGGGCGGTGTCATGATCTACTTTGACCGCATCGAGGTCATCAACATTCTCAACGAGGATGCGGGTTAGTAAATTTTAAAGGGCCAGAGAAGGCTTCATATTTTTGGCACGTGAAAGAGCTTCATGTAGGGACCGCGCGCCAACTCAAAATTATCCTCAGGCCTTTTTCGCGAGTATCCAATTTTTCTCTGCGCAGCGTTTGGTAGCGTAGCATTGCGTAGCGATTCGCTACGTAGCTGATGTCAGCGCAGTATTTATGGATTTGCGTAGCATTTCGTGGCTTCACATAGCGTAGTCTCGCGTAATAGAAAACGCAAGGAATCTTGGGCGTACTAATAGTATGTAACGTGCGTGACGTTCAGCAGTAGTGTAACGTACTGCGGGACCCTACTATCGTAACGTACTATGTCAAAAATTTCAGTGATTGACACCGTACGCCGCTACACCACGGATTACGACAAGCCACTTATCTACCAGAAGGTGCACCACGAGATTAACCAGTTCTGCAGCAAGCACACCATCCAGGAGGTGTACATCGATTTATTCGGTCGGTCTTTGTTTTTTTGGCCTTTTAAAGAAACCATGAAATCAACCCTATGATTCCAGACAAAATCGACGAGAACCTAAAAAGTGCGCTTCAAGCGGAGCTGCAGATTTTGGCGCCTGGTCTCTACGTCCAATCAGTACGGGTGACAAAGCCGAAAATCCCAGCTGAAGTGCGCCAGAACTACGAGCAAATGGAGGCGGAAAAGGTATAGTTTTTCGTGTTTTGAATCGGAATTTTTTGCCAAAAAGTAGCATTACTGCTTTTCCGAGAAAAACTCATGATTTGCGCGAATAAGATTTTCCGTTTTCAGTGCGTATAAAAAATTTTGTAAGTTGTATCGGAGCAGCATCAGTAGATTTTATAGCCTAAAACAACCTGGAAAAATGATTAAAATATTTTAAATTCCAGACCAAACTCCTCGTTGCTGTCGAGCACCAGAAGGTCGTCGAAAAAGAGGCGGAAACCGATCGGAAACGAGCTATTATTGGTATGTCACAATTTCATTATAGTTTCTCTTTTTATTTTTAATATCTTAAAACGTTTCAATTAACCTAATTCCACTTTCAGAGGCCGAGAAAAAGGCCCAAGTGGCCGCCGTGGAGCACAAGCGATTTATTGCCGAAAAGGAGATGCAGAAAACCGTGCAAAAGCTGGAGGACGAGATCCATACAGGCGAGTTTTAACCTTAAACTATAAAATTTAAATTTAAAAATAAACTTAGAATTAGGTACACAGATCTTCATAGATATTAAAAAAATATCGATCTATTTTAGCCAAAGAAAAAGCCAACGCTGATGCGGCTTTTTACAACGCCCAAAAGCAGGCCGAGGGTAACGCAAAGCTGCTGTCTCCGTGAGTTAAATTTAAATTTGTTTAAATCGTATTTAAACTATAATTTTGCGCTAAATTTTGACAGCTATATAGGCCGTGAAGTGTTAACATAAGCTATAATACCTAAGCATACCATACCTTATTATGGTCGAGTTTTTCTTATTTTTACTTTTTTACGTTACGATTTCTTATTACGATAACACCTAAGCATTAGTTAAGTGCATTAATAGGTATTCTAATGATAAACTGGCAAAAAAGTAGAAGCTTCGTACAAACGCTAGAAGCTTAAAAAGCTTCGTACATTTTTTGCAAATTGTTTAATCCCAAAATTGCTTAAAATTTCAAATTAACCAAATGCTCGAATCCTAAAAAAAACCGTATTTTAGCCAATTCATCGAGCTGAAGAAGATCGACGCGATCAAGGAGAACAACAAGATCTACTACGGGGACAGCATCCCCAAGGCGTTTGCCATCACCTCAGACCAGGCAGTCTCTGGGATGCAGAGCTCGCAGAAGAAGAGGGAGGTCAAGGAAGATGAGGAGGAAAATCAGGATTCTGACGATGGCAAAGACGCCAAAGCGCTGGTAGCGCAGCCGGCTCAAAAATCCCTGTTCAACTTCAAGATGCCGGACATCAAGGGGCCCAAGATTCCGAAGGTGACGATGGGGCCGGATGGAGGATTTTCCATTGCTTGAAGGTACCTTAAACACCAATTTTAGAGTCTTATAACGTTTTTTAAATAGCTTAAAAGTGTATGTAAAATGATACTTTTCGATAGCTGTCAATTTGTCAAGCACACAATTAGCAGTGGTCACTTGGAAACCAGTTACGCTATCTAATAGTTTGGAGTTTTGTACTGTACAAACGGCAATTTTTACATGGAATACCTTTGGCTAACGTAATGGGTGGCAAAGTCGTACTTCTTGAAGAAGTCGCTCCTTTAGCGCTTTGTTTTTTCCTGGAAAACATCCAGCTCCCGTGTCTGAGTTGGAAGGCATTTAAGTCCGGGCTCGCAGCCCGGTTGAGTCTATTTTGTTGGATTCAGTATTGTTTTTGTATAGTTCAATCGTAAAATTTATTGTGATACCATTGCTTAAATACCGCTTAAGATCGCTTATTCCCGATTCTTTTCAAAGATCGTGTAACTATGAAATATCTTTCAAAAGTCCAGGCTGGCCCTGAACTAAAAGTTCAATGTTATATTTCGTTTTCCTCCTATTGGCATGTTATTTTCCCATTACGATCCAATTTACGCTTCCTTATTCCGACCTTAAAAATTAGCGATTCGAGTAAATGAATTAAATTCGGTCTCCTAACCGCTTCTTCCTTTGATTCGAGTGTTATTGTGCCAAACTTTAACCTTCTTGTCAATTTGCCAAAAAAACACAAGATTATTTATTAAAACATGTAATCTCTCGCCCTCTTTCTTTCTCTCTTTCTCTCTTTCTTTCCCTAATCATTGCACGAGCATAAAGCCATGTACATAATAATATTACGTAATCAGGTATCACAAATGCATCACAAGAAAAAAACATACAAAAACAAGATAAAATGGTTTTTAACAGTAACGCAGAAGGTAGATGAAAATGGCAAAGATTACGATAATGATCAGCGAGTTGCGCCAGGTCTCCATCGTCGTCGGGTGCTTGTATTTCATGTTGGTCGCCTAAAATTTGTAGGATGAATTTTTACAAATTATAAAATTCCTAAAAAGATTAAGTCCATTTAAAAAGTAAGATTTTAGAGCACCATCTCCCATAAGAATTTACTAAAATAAAGAAAATAAGGTAAGACTCCAGATACCCCCCCCCCAGCCGGCACCCAACTTTTGTATCTCGGCTCCCTGTTCATCTACAGGCAGGCCCGTAGCGGAACCGAAATGTCGGGGGCCTAAAAACTTTGGCGACCTCCCCCCGGTCGCCACTTTTAAAACTTCCGAAAATCGCGTCAAGAATAGCGCCGCAGGCAAAAAAAATCGCAAACAAGCGTTCGCTACACTCAAATTCGTCTGAAAACGCGGCAGAAAACGCGCCGCAGGCGAAAATTTTTTATGAACAATTGATTAGCCAAGGAAAAACCAGCGCCGCAGGCAAAAAATTTTGAAAAAATAGGCTTTATATAAGTAAAAACTGTTTGAAAAACAGTAATAAACAGCGCCGCAGGCAGAAAAATTTTTGTAACTAAAAATCATAAGGGTCCCCCCTTATGAATTTTTCGGACCTCGACCCATTTCGGGGGGGGGCCCCCCCCCCTCCTACGGGCCTGTCTACAGGTGTGTAAAGTATACCAAAATGTTCGTCTTGCACTGGCGAGTATTTTGTTATACTTTACACACCGGTAGATGAACAGGGAACCGAGATACGGTAGGTGGGGGTCGGCTGGGGGGGGGGGATTATCTGGAGTTTAGCCGAAAATAATTTTTAAATAACCTTGATACGAGCATTCTACATAGTTTGCAATTATTTACATGAAGTTACATTATTTTACAAGTAGCAGAATATTTCTGAAGTCCTTGGCAACTTAAAATTACTTTTTTTATTTGCTCTTCGGGTGTTTTGTAATCAATTTCACTTTCTTTTCGCTTACAATGTTATTTACACCTAATAAAAGCATACACAAAAGTCCTAGAAAAATCCATACCTTGGCAACCCGATCAGCAGCACTCATGATCGCGTCGCGAGCACCAGCCCATTTGTGCGGACCTTGTAGGCGATAGGTGTACGCGACATTCGGTCCGAATAGGGCCTAAAAATGGCGGTTACGATAGGTAGAGCTGGTTTTTTTTGCTGTCAAAGTTGAACCCAAATGACTAAATAGGTAGACTAGAGCGGAACCATTTAGCCATTCTGATAAGCTTAATACAGAAAATATACAGTACCCTCATTCCCAGCGAGAAATCGCTCATGAATAACTGCTTCATGTCGAGGCGGCAGCCGATCAGGTCGGCCAGCTCGTCCATATAGGGGGTGAAATCGACCTAGACTGAGCAGTTAGAGAGAGACAAAGAAAGTGTGTGTCTGAGAGAGAGAGAGAGAGAGAGAGAGAGAGAGGGAGAGAGAGAGAGGCATAACGAGAGTACCTGAATAGTATGCCTCCTGCTCTTCACAAATCTTCCGGCCATCATCCGGCGCTTGATCTCGGAGTCCTTTTTCATCCCCTCACGGCTGGGCAGTTTAGATTCTAGAGACGATTACGGTAAGATAGGCACTACTTAGGATCACCTCCTGTCAGCACCGACAAAAACACGCGAGCTTGCATCTCCGAGATTGGCATGATCGAGCCGAGGGGCTAAATACGAAGTTTTGTTTATTCAAATTTTATTGATTATTTATCAAGCCTTTTCGCAGTATCAAGCCTATCTTTTCGTTTTACCGATTGAATTGCCTGAACTAAAGGGACGGCTGCAAGGCACATCCAATCGGATTTCATAGTTTTTAGGAAAGCTGTCGACACCCAGCGATCCAACAGGGTTGATTCCGCCTTTCATAGTCCCTTTAAAGCCCAATTTTTGGTATATACCTGAATTAATCCGATCACCGCAAGCGTGTTGTGCTCAATGTCCATTGGGTACATGTATTTGTAGAGCGAGACCTGAAAAGTTTTGGTTGAATTACCTCAGGCATCTTCAGAACGGAATACTTGCCTCGTTGTCTTCGACAGGGATGAGATTGCCTTTCTCCAGGGTTGGGAAGGAAAGGAGGTATCCGGTGGCCAAGACCACCTAAATATAGTTACTTTAAATGTAAAGTTTTAAATTACGTCGTCCACGTTCTCCACCCGACTGCCATCCTCGAACACAAGCGTGTTTCCCTTGAACTCGGAAATATTCGGCTTGATCCGCACCATCCCGCACGCAATCCGATTGGGGAGCTCGTCATTTACGGTAGGGTGGGCGCTACAAAACTTAAAATTTCATAAAAGCAAAGTAACAAGTACCCTGAAAAGGGGTAGAGGGAATAAGAGCGAAAGAAATATTTCTGAAACTTCGATAGGGCCTACCCGAAAACGTGATGTGCTGGCCGAAGTCCGTACTTCTCATGATCGAATCGGTGCTGGAAAAAACGTTTTTAAATGTTTTCAAAACTTTAAATTTTCTTCAATTTTCATGATATAATATCTATGAATTATTGCTTTTTGGTAAATTCTAGACGCTAGCGCATTTGTTTAATTGGTGGTAAAATTAAGCGCCTGGTTTTACCTGCAACTTGCTCTCCAAAAACCAGGTGGACATTTTCGTCGGGACGACACCGCGGAGGTAGTTCGCTGCTCTAAAGTAATATTCTTAACTTCAGCGTTTATTTATTAACAGCAATTAAAGCTCCTTAAAAGTTAGACCATTACCTCGTTCCCACCACAAAATCGAACGGCTCGCCGTAGTCGAAGATGCGGTTGAACACCCAGGTGCCACGCCGAGTGACGAGGTAGACCTAAGGAGATTTAGATGTTGGAGCACGAGGTACAACCGAATCTCAAAAATTATTTTAACTGAACAGGCTATAAATCACGACTAAAACTCTAGACCTGCTTGGCGATCCTGGACAGCTCGACGGCGATGTCACCTCCAGAATTTCCAACCCCAACGACGACTACGGTATGGTCCTCATAGCCACGGTGATCTTTGTAGGAGTGAGAGTGAACGCATTTTCCGGGGAATCTGAAAAAAGTATCTATCTCTAGCTCTGTCTCCGTCTCTCTTACTCTGTCTCTCGCTATGTCTCTCTCTAGCTCAATTTCGTAAGTTCTACTTACGTATCCTGGCCGGGCCATTTCTCCGGCAACCATGGAGTTGTGTGATGTCCGGTACAGCAGAGGACACCGTCGAAGATTTCTTCCTTCTGTTGGCCCTCGCTGAAAGTAATAGTGATTAAGAGCAAGAGGAGGGAGCGAAAGAACGAGAGGGAGAGAGAGAGGGAGAGAGAGAGAGAGAGAGAGAGAGAGAGAGAGCAGAGAGAGAGAGAGAGAGGCTTACTTGTCCTTGTAGGTGACCTTCCACTTCCCAGTCTTCACATAATCTGAAGCGCGCTCGACGTTCAGCACCTTGTGGTGGAATTTGATGTATTTTCGGAGGTTGAACTCGTCGGCGTAGTCGTTAAAATACCTCAAAACGACGGAATTTCTTGCTTGCAATCATGCTAGTCCCTTTAAAAAAACGCTGAAAACCACAAACTTCAACAACTGTGCGTTGTGCATGAAATTCGCCGCCTCGGGCTGGGGCGGGAAATCCGAGTAGGCCGTCATTTCCTTGCTCGTGTTGATGACGGTCGTCTTCATCACCGTGCCCTCTAAAACGTTAATATTTTTCACGGTATTTACGCATGGTAGCGGTAAAAACGTGGAAAAAACTACGAAACGGTACTAAAAACTGACAAAAACACAGGAAAACGTACGAATCAAGTACGACAGCGTGCACAAAACGTACGAAACATACGAAAACATACCATCCGTATCTTCGGGCTTATAGCGCCACAACCCGCCGATGGCGTGCGACGCCTCGAAGCAGACGACATCACAATTGTACAGGACGGCGTGGCTGGAATTAAAGCGACGATCAGAGCCGAATAACTTAGGCTTCGCTTAGGCTCGGCCCTGGCACAGGCGTCCTCAATTTTGTAAAAATCCGAAACTTACCGTATACTCGGCAACCCGCTGGCCCCGGCTCCAATGATGCACACACGTTTTCTGGAGCTCATCTGAAAAAGTTGGAGCATTCTTCTGGTCTTCCAAACTTCTCAGGCCATTTAAAAACCGGAAATGAACGATTTTTCTATTTTAAGAGGATTGGCAGGACAAACCGGCCAGAAAACTGTAGAACATGGCAAAAATACGGCAGTTTATGCGAATTCCAGAACAGGAATCAGGAAAAGATCAGGTTTTCCGGATCTATGCTAAATTTGATTTACATTTTTAAAAAGTTTTGCACTTTGTATTCCGTGCTGACTGATCGCGTCAATTTTCCGAATTCACGGAAAAAATAAAATAATTTTTGCAAAAATTCGGTTAGCTTATTGTCACGATGGACTGGCAAAATTTAGGAGCTAGACCCAAAAATAGCTGTCCTTTTGTAAAGCAAAAACCAAAGCCGGGTAAGCAAAAAGACTGTGAATGGCTCTTCAAAGACAAAAGGCGGGTGAATTGTTTTGGGTACACAATTCGACACTGGCCCATCTGATAACCATGCCCTCCAGAGAGGGACTTCCATCCCGGAAAGTGCCCGATTGATTCGCCCACCCACCCCATCCACCCGGACACCTTTTAGAACGCACAGAAATAAACACAACAAAACGCGAAAAATGGGGCGGGACGTGAGGAAATTCTGGAAACCTGACGGGAAACGATAACGAAATATGTGAAGCTTTGAGCTTTTGATGGTCTGGGTCGTCCGCTGATGGTTAACGAGAGAGAGAGAGAGAGAGAGAGAGAGAGAGAGAGAGAGCGAAAGAGAGAATGCGAAAGAGAGAGTGAGAGAGAGTGAGAGAGAGAGAAAGAGAAAGATTTCGAACGAACTTTTGTAATAAACCTGGTTTAGACATGGAAAAAAATTCATAAATTTTTGTTAAAGAATAAAATTAGCTCACAAGTTATGTCGTCGGGAAATTTGCATGGACCAAGCCTATCTTGTGCAGACCTGACCGAAATGTAACCTTTTGCGGAATACCATTTCTCGAAATTATGAACTTAAACCTCAAAACAGCCCAAAATCTACTATTTCAATAGTCATAAAGGCTTCAAATGGTTTTAGACAAAACCAGATAGTGCATCTTGTTCAGAAAAAAGTTCTCTATAAAATGTACCATCTTTTTCAAAATCATTGAAAAGTTGGAAAAATTTGATAAATCGGGAGGTCCATAATTTTACAAAAATTTTCAAAATTTTAGCATTTTTGAGTTAATGGCTTTTTTTGAGAATTTTTCTGAACAAGATGCACTATCTGGTTTTCTCTCAAACCTATTTTGAAGCCTTTTATGACTATCGAAAGTAGCCGATTTTGGGCTGTTTTGAGGTTTAAATCGTTCATAACTTTCGAGAAATGGCTATTCCGCAAAAACGGTTAACATATCGAATCAGCGTAAATTCTGCACAGTAGGCTTGGTCCCAGTGCAGTCCCGACGACACTCAAAAACGTCTCCTTGTCAGAGTGTTAAAAACCAATAAACGTTAATAAGGCTAGTAACCAATTCGCGCGAATTGGGGATTGCTATGCTGGTGTCAAAATCAGAAGAGGTAGCGTGATTAGAATGGTCTATCCAGCTTCCGGAATCCGGCTTTTAACAGCAGACAAACCCAACTACAAGCTCCATAAATGCGTAAATAGTAAGGTTATGTCAACGTCGAGCTGCAAGCTACACAAAATTCACACTAAAATGCGGAAGTTTGATGCCAGAAATGCATAGGTCAGTGGTCAGTCACTTGGGCACTTTCTTCCAGCCAAGGGCCTGGCTCCTGTTTGTTGACCGACAGTGATGGAGCCCTTATTTGAGGGAGGCAAACCCAGGGCACGTTCTTTTTCACTGTATCTCGTTCTCGTTCTCGCTCGCTCTCTCTCTCCATCTCTCTCTCGCTCTCTCTGGCCCTCTAGCCGCTTGGGCCCCGCGTTATCACACAGCGCGACAACACTACAAAAAGAGCTAATCGCGAAGGTAGGCAAGAAACGAGGAAAAAGCAAGAGAAAAAGCTCAGCAACTGCGTGATTACGAAGAAGCCGTAAAGGTATGGTTTGTACTGGGAGAGCAGCTACAGATTTGGGTTGGCAAATTGGCACAAAACTACAAAATGAGGCATTTTAAGCGGATCTAGGAAACCGTTTTAAAAATAATATTAATAAAAATAACACTTATACAAAATTTATGTCGCGATTTAAGCTAAGTTCTCTAGATTTTCAGGTCTAAAAAGTTAGTTAACGAGTTAAGTTTAAAAAGTTATGATAAATTTTATAAAGCTTCCAACGCTTCCAAGCTTCCAACGCAGATCAAATTCATTGAAAAAACTATCCAATTGCTTTCCCAGCCAAAAAAAGCCTTTGCCGACGGAAAAGCACCTGCTAAATCGCCGTTAAAAGCACTAAAAGTAAATATATATTAGGAGGAACAAGCTTTTTCTTTTTTGCCTTCAAAAACTCTGAGCTTTCTGGCTGTTATCTTTTTTTTAAAAGACCAGAAACTAGAAAAAGACGGTTTGAAAAACTAGCCAGAAAAACGACATTTCCGCTCGAAAAGCAAAAAACCTCGAGCTCAACCCTGAAAAATGACCCCGCCCTTACCAAAAACCCTATGCTGACCAGTGAACCGAACAAAACCATGCCTGCAGTCACTATATAAGGATTGAGTCCCTGAACTGTGAGCACGAACTGTCAGGAGCCACAGCGGGATTTGTGGATTAGCGTTTGAAGGGGGCACAATGCTCGGAGCCGCGATTTGGAAAGGCACCCCGAAACGGTGCCCGCGCCACGCGCACAGCTGGGCATCAGCTGGTAAAGAGCCAGAAAAGGTAAAGAATACCGCAAAATTACAGGACCTTAAATCATAGCGTTTATCTACGCTGAAAAGTAAACTAGTTTTTTACTTTTTAACAAATTTTCAGAACCTACAAAGGCCGAGCGAAACACGGCCGCCCGCGTAAAGCTGGGAATCACCTGGTAAACCCAGAAAAAAAAAACAGAAAATGCATATTTTGGTGGAAAAAAGTTTATTTTTCTTCATTTTTTTGAAATGGCATCAGAAAACTTTCTTAGACTTTTTAGGCAATGCAAAATTCTCATGCTAGAATCACAATGGCAGGAGGGAAGATGCTCCGGAAAATTTCCGCGCACGGAACAGGGCAAGCAGGCCGTTCTTTATCATTCTAGCTTGAAAACCCATAGTTTAATCACTCAAAATGTAGGAAATAGTCTCACAGAATCAAAACTGAAGACGAAATAGCGGAATTCTACTTTAGAAAAAAGTTATCGATTTTACAAAGTGTTCGCTGCGGGAGCCTACAAAAGTGTCGACCATTTCGACTCGGGGCGAATAACAACTATACTTTTAACGGATCTTTTGTTTAACTTTAGCTTAGCTAGGAATTTTTTTTTTGAAAATTAGATAAATTCCTTATTTCTTTTCGATTTTTGCTGAAATTTGGTTTTGAGACAAAAAGTATTTTCTTCTAAATTATTCGGTTTTGCCTCAAATTTTCGGCTATTTCCCATTTCCCATGTTCTACTTATTCCGCGTTTTTTCTCAACAATAAATCCTTTTTAGCACGGCTTTTGAAGCTCCTTCAAGCTTGAAACATTTCGCACTGCTTGGAACTCGCAATAACAATGGCCCATGACCAGACTGGTACATTTTCTAAGGTTTTTTACACTATTTTTTGCAGCTTCCAACCTCGAGCTCCTACTCGCATCGTGTGAGGCGCAGATTGAAAGGGTACGTTTTATATTGATTACCGGACTTTTATATTGTTTCAAAGTGGACTAATTTAATCTTTTAGAGCGAAACAAATAACAACCAACAGTCGGACGATCTCAACACCAGCCAGCGCAGCGACAGCTCGTCGAGCTCGGTGCAGTTCATCGGCGTGCATGTGAGGTTCTCTTGTATTTCTAAAAAATATAGATTTGATCGTTTTATCGATTTCTTTATATATTTTGTAGTTGCGTAGTCAATTCTCGGTGTTTTTCCTGCTACTTTTTAACGCTGAGAGTTTTTTTAAAAAGAACAGTCGTGAAAGTTTACAGAAATAGTTTTTGTCTGTCTGTTTTTTTATAAATCGTTATCTTTGACAATATTCCTGGTCTATTTTGAAAGTTTTTAGAGCATTTTCAAGTTTTTAGAAATAGCAAGTTTAACTTTCAACAAAGGTAAATCTTGAAACCGAAAAATAGCTTCTTGTCTGGATAGGTGAAAGACAAGAACGTGAAAAGTAAACGCTATTTGTATAGATTTCACTTTATCTAAGCAGTGTATTTTAAAACTGCGGTAAATTTGAGTTTTATGTCTTTTTTTCAGCGCCCGGTTCGTAACATCCACCCGCCCGCCCGCTACGCGCCCTACGTGGACATTGGTTCCGCACTGAAGGTGGGAAATTTTTTCGAACTTTGTTACTCCTTGAAAGCGGATTTCAACGTACTTTATACTCTTTTTTTAGCGCATTCGGCTGAAGCAATTGCAGGAACAGCAACAGCAGCCGGCGGTCCCGCCCGCCTACCCGATGCGCTTGAACCCGGTGCCCGAGCCGCACGTGAACTCGGTTTTTTTTTGCTATTTTTCTAGAAAAATGATACTATTAAAGTTTTTATGAGCTAGGCAAACTTGTGAGAGGAAAAATGTCTTTTTTCAAAGCTAAAAACTAGGTTTTTGAAGTTTGAAAGCCTGGGGTTTTGTTAATGTATTTTCCGGCGGACGAAAATGAACACTTATTTGCTACTATAAAGTTTAATGACGATTAAACATGTCAAGCTCGTTCCCGGTATCTAAATCTCCCTTTTCCAGTTCTTCACCCCCGGACGCCCCCTGGCCCCCTATGGCTGGTGCCCGCCGAGCCAGAATCTGCAGCCTCAGTCTCAGGTAGCCTCCCTTTTGCTCCTCATATCCTGTTGTTTAGCTCAACCGCTCGTTCGGCTCGCAGTCAGTGCCGAATCATGTGAGCTTCTCCCAGTTTTTCTTGACTTTATTGTTTTAGCGATTCGCCGGAAACCAAGGAATGGCTCAGCCACAAGTCACTCAGTCTTTCGACAGGATGTGGAATGTCGGGATTATATTTTTTAAATTATCTGTTTTTTTTAGATCCCACAACCGGCAAGGGCTCCCTTTGATCTGGCCAACCGGGGGGACGGCAATTGGGGCCTCGATCAGATCCAGCCAGTCGCTCAGGCACAGCAGGTTTGCTGGATTTTTATGGACCTAAAATTTGCGTGTTAGAGGCCGGCTACTCCCGTTTCTAAGTCGCTGAACATTGCGCCTCCGGTGGAGAAAACGATGGTGAGAGTTTCGTGCTTTTTGAAAAGCTTTTGGGTTCGTTTGCAATATCAAGGGGATAAACTTTTCCGGCGAAAATTTGAAGATCAAAATTTCAAAATTTGGAAGTTTTTCAGAATTTTACGTTTGAAATAGGACGAAATTTGGCTATCAAAAACTCATATTATCTATTTTCTATGGAGATGTCGAATCGAATAAAAACTAGAAAAACCCACCTCCTCCCCCGATAATGCACAAGGGGTTAAGGAACCTCAATAATTGCGTTTTTTATTTAAAAGCTGAAAACAGTGACAGGAAAATGAATAAAAATTCATCGATGATCCTGCTAGGTTTATTAAACTTGATTTCCATTCAGAAAACACCACCACGGCGCAGCGG
This sequence comes from Mesorhabditis spiculigera, assembly GCA_958295435.1. Taxonomy (NCBI): domain Eukaryota; kingdom Metazoa; phylum Nematoda; class Chromadorea; order Rhabditida; family Rhabditidae; genus Mesorhabditis; species Mesorhabditis spiculigera. The sequence continues at coordinate 53,941 of CATQJA010001970.1, read as the reverse complement.
ACGTCCCAGCAAGGCTAGCAAGAACGGCAAACAACCACCAACCCCCCACGCCGGCTACCCGCGCTCTCTCGAGGACGCCTTGGTGGTCAGTAAAAATTAAAATTGCATTGTAAAGTTTAAAAAGTTAAATTTTTGTTTATTTTGATTATTAATCATAAACTTAGTAAGTATTATTTATTCATATTTTTAGTGTCAACCCAGCTCGTCCGCCACGTCCGTGATCATCGACGGTCGCCCGGCGCTTGTCCAATTTTTGCCACCGGCCGACGCCCCGAGCACGTCCACTGCCCCGTCAGCGCCTAGGGTGCGTTTTTTAGGGTTTCGGAGATTCGACACTTTTTAGCCCCGCGGCAGGCCGAGGACCAAGGACCGCACGTCGCTGGCTTCCAACAATAAGAATAATAACAATCAGGTATTTATTGGTTTTCTAAGTTTTTTAAAAGACTTGTTTTGGTTATAAAATTATTATTAAAGCGTATTTTCTCTTTTTTTGATTTGTTAAAAGTTTAAAAAGTTATTATTTATTAGCTATTTATTATTTTTCAAAGTTTTGCATTTTTTTCAGAACCCAAAGAAGCCGCCGCCGATGTCGGAGATGCGCACGCCACAGCTGCGGTCGGGCCAGAATCCGAGGAAGCCACCGCCCATGAGCGCCATGAAGAATCCGGTGCCGGCCGTGCGAGACGCCCCCGTTCCGCCGCCGGTGATGGCCATGCCAGCCCCCGTGCCACAACCACCGCCGATTCAGCCGGTCGTCCCGCCGCCCGGAATGACGCCGGAAATTATTGAGGTATCTTTAGATCTTGGAAAACGTCATTACTTCGAAAATCCACGTCGAAAAAATTGCGAAAATATAAAAATCTTGAGGGATGTAGCTAAATTAACTCTTTTTCACTTTTTAAACTTTTCAAAATTCTTTGCGACGGGCCTTTTGATAGCCTTGTTTTTTGCAGGATTTTTAGAAGATGGCTGTTTGAATTTATGATTTTCGAAGGAACTTTTTGAAAAAATCGTTTTTCTTTTAGTTTTTGGAAATTTTGATTTTCGACATAGTCACTTTTCGAAATACTGTATTTTCAACTCAACGTAGATTCTTCGAAAATTACTTTTGCACAGTAGGCATTTTTCGGACTTTTGAAATCGCTTTTTTGGATCAAATCAGATCATCGAAAAAACTAAATATATCGAGATTCACTAAAACTGATAACTTTTCGAGACAACGATTTTCGAAATAATGACTAGGAAGTGATGATTTTCGAATTTATGATTTTTGAAAATGATGGCAATAGGCAGATTTTTATTAAAAACAGTCACTTTTCAAAGTTTTAACGCACATCCTCGAAATTTCTATTGTCAAAATCTCGGCTTTTTCCAGGCGTTCATGGCCCTCCTCGCGCAGTACCTCGCCTACTGGCGCCAGCCTGGCGTCCAAGCCGCCGGCCACGTTCCGCCCCCGGCCGCCAATCATTAAATTCCCCCGCCTCGCTTCCACTTATTGACGCTATTCTTACATTTAATCTGTAGCACTCTCATTTTCCCCCTTGTTCATGAAAACCCCCGAGAATTTTGGCCGCGCTGCGTAGCGTAACGTAGCCCTCCCTTTCAAGCCCTCTCTCGTCGCTCACCATTGATCTCGTTTCATTAGACCTGACCCATGAATTTTGGAATTTTCGCGAATTTTGTTGTATAAACTGTTTTGACCGAGAATTTCATGAATTTTGTGAGCTGGGCATGCAGGAAGGATTCTTTTGGAACTTTGTTGCGAAGTGTTTTCCGGTATTCTTGATCCGACATTTTTTCTAATCAGATATGCGTAGAAACGTAATAGCAAGTTTTTGAATAGTGTTTTAGTAAATTTTATTGTTATTCAACTTGGAAGACTTAGCAAACCTAATAAAATTCGCTAAAAAAAATGGTAATTTCAGACGAAAAATCGAGATTTTTTTTGCGTTGCTTGTAATCGATATTTTATGTTTTTAATAATCTGAATTTGTTTCCACAACTCTGTACCTATTGATATCAACTATAATAATTTTCTTGAGGTGTCTGTCCGTCTGTCTGTCTGTGCGTCATGTCCCAGATTCAACTCGAAGGGGAAAGGAGCTAGAGCTTAGGTCTCTTCGGATTCGGATAGAGCGTGGTCAGAAACCCCCAAACTGATAAAAAAAATTATTAAAAAGTTTTAATTTAAAATATTAAAATTAACTTTGAAAGTTTTTCCTTAGTAAAAGGGGTGGGGGACGAAGGTTGGGGTGATTTTGGACATAGTGAGCCGGCGCGCGTTTCGGGAGGGGGGAGTGCAGGGGGTAGCGAAGTCAGCCGCTTGCAGGGGAAGCCCTGGAAGCGGAATAGCAATATTTTGTTTTATCTCTTCCCGAATTTTAGATTATTTTATGCTAGAAAAACTATTTCGAAAACTTAAATGTTTATAATGTTGGTCGAGAAATGGATGTCTCGTATCTATTCATTGAATTTTTATAGTTTTACGCTTACGCAAGAATAAGTTAAAATTTTCATTTTTTTAAAGATCGAGGCTTTTCTTTTATTACTTTTTGTATTATTTTTGACGTCCAGGAATAGTAAAAAAGTTTGAAAACGCTGCCATTTAGATTGGAAAAAATTAGATACTGAACCGTGTCTGTTCTTTGTTGCTATTTGTTGCCCCCGGGGGGCTGGCTAGCGACATCTCGGACAAAGTGAGAACCAAGGAAAAAACCAGTTACCACGTTTGGCTGGCTAAAAATCCCGAGATGGAGGTGGGCAGAGGTGTTTAGCGGAACCGTCTCGAGACTCGCGTGAATATATAAGGCGGAAGGGCTTCTCGAGAATATCGGACATCATCCCCATCAAGCCTCCGAAGATGCAAAGCTACTTGCTCATTTCTGCCCTCATCGCTACTGTTTTTGCCCAAGGCGGCCATCATCATGGTGAGCGAGTTCGGAGGGTTTTTGCGAGCTTTGTAAAGTCTATTTTTCTCTTTTAAAAGCTGTTCTAATCTTGGAGAAGACTTTTTCTAGAATACCGTCGCTATGAGTGCACAAAAAAGCCGTCGGGCATCGGCACCGATTGCACGATATACCTGAAGAAAAAACGAGACGACGACAGCCAAGAATTCTGGGCGGCCACGAATCAGGAGTGCTTTGAGGTGGGGAACTATGTAATTATTTTAACTATTTATTTAAATGATAATTATTTTATTTTTTAACGGTTTCCTAGTGAATTAAAATTGTGATAAAAACCACAATTTATCGCAAATTTTTAGCGACAAAAGAAAGTATGTAAACTATGATTACGAAAGTAATTGCCTTATGAATTAACGGTGTTTCCATTTGTTATTAGTTTTTTCTTAAAAGTGGATTTTAAAGAGCTAAAGCTGTGTGACCACGCTTAATATCGTTTAAAAATTTGTATTTAGGAATTTGGCGAGAAAATCATGCTTTTATTTAGATTTTTATGATAATAAAATAGGGCAACCTTTGAAGAACCAATTACGGCATATTATGTATAAATTGTTTTTCGCAGGAAACCGGCACAACCGGAAAAGCCGTCATCTGCCCACTGTACTGCCCGGAAACCGGAGCGGCTTATTCTATCTGGAAGACCCCATCTAACAACCACAAGTGCACAAATTTGGGCACTTATAGGGTAGGAAAATCTTAAATTGTATCGCAAAATTGAGCTTATTGAAATCATTTAGTAGCTTATATAAAGTTTCAAGGTCAAGCTTTAAAGTACACATGAAATACACCTCTTAGCCTTATTTTCAAGAATATTCAAATTTTAGTCGATCAACCGCAACGGCGACTGGTACTTCTGGCGCACCGGGGAATGTTTGGATCAAGAGATGACTTTTGAGGTAAAGTGTGCGATTTTAAAGTGGTAAATCGTATTAATAGTAAATAATGTATAAAAAGTACAGAATTCAATACTTAAACAAAATGATAATGCAAGCAAAAATATCTAGATTGGCTGCCATTTCCTAATCCCATCCGCCCAAGCGGACGTCGAGCAGATCCTGAAGAAACGCAGGAAGTTCTTCAAACTATAAAGTACAACAGTGATTTTAATTTATTTAATTGATGCAATAAAGTTTTAAACTTTAATTAATTGTTTATTTTTAAAACAGCTTAAAACAGTTTAGAGCGGAAGAAGCTTTAGAAACTTCAACAATTTTAAGTTCTTCAAGCGTTACAGCTTAGTAACGCTTTAAATTTAATTTCTTGGTGTAATACCGCTTCAAAATCTTTTTGTCCGTTTTTTTCGCAACAGCTAAAAAAGACGTTTGCCCGCTTAAAAAACCTTTTGGCGGTCTTTTTCTGCATTTTTCTGTAATTTTCTCAGTGTTTTTTCTATATTTTAGGTTCAGAAAATGCTCGTTAATCTAGTGGAAAAGATACGTCAACCCCAATATCAGCTTTCGCGTTTCGCAGGTCTCTCTGCTCGACTCCGGGGCCCGTATCAGCGCACTGCACCCACCCTGCCTGCCCGGGCCAATGTTGTGCAATCGCTTTTCGGCAAAAGAGGAAAAAGCCCCCAGCCGGTCTATAAATAAAACGCGCCTAGATTGAACTTCACTCCATTGCTAGGGCAAGAACTTTTTTGTTGACGCCCATTTCCAGCCTTTTCAGCGATTTTCAATAAAAAAAAATTTTTCGGCTTAACTTAACTTTTTCCGAGGGTTTGCACTAGCAATTTCATGTCGTAATTGATTCCCAGCTTCATTTCTCGACAAAGAAATGTCTTTTTAGGCCATTTGAAACGCTGTCTGAGTTTTTGTTTGCTAAAATGGAATCTTTTGTTGTCGTTTGGTCAAGCTATCCTGGGAATTTATGCCCTAATTGGTTCCCGGTGCGCCATTTGACTCCGCGCCAGAAGACTGATATAAATATTTGATGAAATGAATTTAGCAATTTAATAAAAATATATTAGGACCTTTTGATGTTCGCATTTTGGGGGGTGAACATTTGCGTTGACCTTTTTCTACTTGAAATCGATTGAATTTTTAGAAATTATTTTTAGACATAATTCAGGCGTTTAATTCAATTTACTGAAGAAATTTTAACTTATGTATTATCCTCTATATCATTATCGGCTGTAATTTTTGAAACGTCATGAAAAATTTAAAATTCGCTAAACAACAAAATGCGATAATTAATGAGGTTTAGTAGCTACGCATTTTATATATTTATTTTAGAGCATGAAAACATTTATTTATGCGTTTTTCCATGCTGTCCTTGCTGGTTTTGGGCATTTGGGAGCAAAATTTCGAATCTTCCTTCCAGAATCATGACAACGCTGTGGGGCGACCTCACCTGGGAGTTGCTGGAATCCGATTTCCAAGCCGCTTACAAGACGACGGCCCGTTTGGGGCCCGGCAAGCTAGCCGAGATCAAGGAGGAGAGCGGGGTTCGAAAAACCTAGCTTTTTAAGAAACCTAAAAATAGGGCTTCACCTCGCAAGTCGTCTTCGTTACCCTCGATTGGATCGGTGAAGCGGCCGCAGAGCTTCCCGGAAAAGCCGTCCTCAAAATTGTCAGCTCGCAGACGTTGAAGGTGTGAATCTGGCATCAAACTCTTTCCGAAATGATCTCTGCTAGCTTACCCATACTGTCATTGATGCATCGAATTTTAAAAGCGCTCCGAAGATTGTCAATTGCATGAGCGAATCGATTACGCCCTCTAATTTTCCAGGACATCAAAAACCTGACGGTCGAAGGATCGACGGATGATGCGGAGTTGGACGTACCGGCTATGCTAAAGTAGGAATTTTTTTTGGAATCCTCAGGTCCCGATTTTAGCAATAATGAGCTGAACTTCTACCGCCATTGGCACAAATGGGGGCTCGGCGATCTGCCGGTTGTCAAATTTTTGGCTGGCCGAGACGTTGAAGCTGACTCGGCTATTGGTTCGTTTAATAAACTTAAAGGGGCTACGAAATTCCAAAAATTGAGTGACGGCCCGAAAATCGGAGCCCTGTACGTCGGAGGTCTCTGTACACCCCGGGGACCGGGAAGCTCGCAAATTTGAAATTGCCTGTTGTCACCTCGAAATCACGTTCTCGGCTGTTTCTGGGCCAAATTTGATGATTAAAACACCAAAACTATTTAAAATTGAGTGAGGATTTCAAAAATGGGCTCAGAATGCGCAAATTATAGTTTTTTTACAAAGAAACCGGGCAAAAACAACTTCGCGCAAAAATCGAAAGAGTGAGGGCTCTCGTCTCGCAGCGCCCGCTGGCAATTTGCCAGAAATCAAAGAGGCCTCCCAAAAGGGCTTTGATTTGGCAGTTCCGAGCCCCTTTAAAGAACAAAACCGGACATTGACTTCGTTTAAAATCAATCAAGTTCTTCAAATGGATCGATAGTTTCCTTGAAAATTTGTCAAAAAAGATTATCACATTTTCTGGATGTGAATAGAACAAGATTATACAAGGTAAAAACGAAAGAAAAAGCCCAACTTTCAGGCTACATTGCCCTGGAATACAAAGAAGGGATGACGGCCCGCTTCCTCTACAATACGATTCCCGAGGAGAGCTTCATTCAATTTTTGAAAGTTATGGCCCGAGTCCACGGCGTCAGTAAGTTTAATTTGATAATTTTGTAACTTAAAAATCAATGAATTTTGAAATTAATTTGACTAGACTAGCAACTTTAGTATTTTTAAGCACTCGCGAACCAAAGCTTCGCATCCGATTTCCCTTCTAACGTTCGAAAGCTGCTGAACAGCAAGTACGTTACGTACGCCTCGACGGCCAGCCACCTCGAAAAAGTGCTGGAGCAATACCCAGAGGCCGCGGAGAAGGTCAACAACATGAAGGAGTACGCGAAGATCTACAGCGATTATGACAGGGAGCAGGCGATTAGGAAGAAGACTTGTGAGTTTTTATTTACTAAAATCGTCGAAAATGAAAGGTAAAAAACTCCATATACAATTTTATAGGCCCAATCGAACTTTTGGCCCACGGCGACACCTCGCTGGCCAACGTGCTGTGGCAGAAACATGGGGAAAACGGCTTGGACTTGACGGCGCTTCATGATTGGCAGGTGCGCTATCTCTAGCCTCTCTCTCTCACTCTCGCTCGCTCTCCCTCTCTCTCGCTCTCTTCTCGATCTCTCCCCCTCTCCCTTTCCGGCTCCTTTAAAACCCGGAGAACGATTTTGTTTTAGACATGCCACGTCGGCAACCCGTTCATGGACCTCTCCAGGTTGATGGCGTTGAGCTTGGCGCCGGAATTGCTGCAAAATCGGTAGGTATATCCTTCTCACGCTCTCTCTCGCTCTCTCATTTTCTGTCTCTCTCTCTTACTCTCTTTTTGTCTCTCACGCTCCCTGCTCTCCCTTCTCTCTGCTCTCTCTTTCAATTGCTCTCTCTGCCTAAATCACGTTCCTTTAGCCGCAACGACTACCTCCACATCTACTACGACGAGTTCAAGACGCACGCTGGGGAGGCGACTCCTTGGAAAAATGGGGATGAAGTGGGTGTTTTTCAGGGGACACTTATCACAAGCTTTAGGTCGTCGATGCCTTCGAGCAAATCTTCCCCCTCGAAATGGTGTCCGTCACCTCGCTGCTCGTCCCCTTCGTACCGTTGATGCTCAGAACTTGCCCAGGTAAGGTTTCAAATATTTTCTGATAAAAGTGCCACTAATTTGGCTATCTACAGTCCTCTCGATCTCACTACACTTTCAGCAGCCGAAAAAGAAGCAGCGAAGGTCGAGCTCTTTGAAAAACTGCGCGGCGTCATCGAGCTATGCGACGAGTTTATTAGGAAATGGAATTTGACTCAATAAACTTATGGTGCGTAATAAGCGGTTGATTTGTGTGCAACCAACGTCGAAAAGATCTCTGCTCGTTTGCTCTCTCTCTCTCTCGCTCTCTCTCGTCTCGGACAGCTGTAAGTTACAGCCCGCAATAATTTTTGAGCTGGAGTTTTTATGATTCTTGCTGCTGTTTGTTCCAACCGCCGGAAAAAGCGGTGTTTCCAGGGTCGTTTTGTGGTCCGGCAGATTTTCTCATCTCCGGCCTCCTCGAGGGGGTTTATTACAGGAAAAGTTGGACAGAAACAGATGAGGGTCGGGCATGGAAAAAATCATGGTTGATGACCGGCGATAGGAGATAGGGAGAGAGAGAGAGAGAGACAGGGAGAGAGCGAGGGAGAAAGAGAGACTCAATGATTTCCTACAAGCAGACAGAGCAATACAAACTAGAAAGAGCAAGGAGTCCGTCTGGAATTTACTTCTCCCGTGGCTCCGATTCCTGAGCCTTATATCTTTGCGGGTGAAGCCCCCTTTCTCTCCGCAAAAAGACGAACAACTGTGACATATGAGAGGGGCTGAGCAGGAAGTTGGACCTCAAAAAGAGACGGGAAGAGGAGCCCCAGCCAGCCGCAGAGAACAATTCGAAAAACAATCGAGGCAACCACCTTTCCAAGGGCTGATCGGCAAAATTCACAGCTGTTAGCCGGCGGTTTCAAGGATTTGTCGGCGGTCTAGCGCTTTTTCTGGCTGTCTGTCAATTTGGGCTCACTTTGTGGTTTGCCTGGTTAAGATTTGGAGTCGAATTGAAATTCAAGGGTTAAGAGCCTTAGGTGTTAAACTTTCTCTCTAACACTCTCTCTCACCCACTCTGTCTCTCTCATCCTCTTACTCCCGCTCTCCCTCTTTCTCCCCTCTCCCTCCCGCTCTTTCGCTCTCTCTCTCTGTCTCTTTAGCACTCTCTCTCTCTCCCTCTCGCTCTCTCGCTTTCACTCGCTCGCTCTCTCTCTCTCTCTCACTCGAACTCCCTTGAACCTAAAGAAGTTAACGAGTTCATGCAGCTGCTTGACTAATGGGGTCAGTTATAGCTTTTCAAAAGTTATGGCCCGAACCCTCTAACGACTTATGCCATTTTCCGCATTTTAACGACCCAAGCCATGAGGCTGCAAATTCCTAAGAAATCCCTGATGGCTTGCCTCCCTCCGATCAGCCTATTTGCTCGGTTGCTTTTCGATCACTTGTGTGCACGATGCGCTCCCCCCACTCGTCCCCCACCTGGCCCACTGTGCCCAAGTATCACCCGTGCCATTGCTTCGAAAGTATCGCTTCTGGCCCCTGGCTTAGATCAATTTGTAGTTTCTGTTCTTATCGGCTTAATCTCCGATACGTACACTATTGTGTACAACGAGATTAACATATTTTTGGAAATGGTTCGGTTAGCAGAAGCTTGCTTCTCGCCGAATAGCGTCGTCCCGGCATTGCACATGCCGTCGGGAACGGCGCACACCTCCAAGAGGGGGGTGAACAATACCTACAAATTCAGGCATTTTATGCTACGCTCTCACCGGAATATACCTCTAAAAACAGATAAAAATGACTTACGGCACCTTAAACTACAAATTACACCTCTACCCTATCCCAGGAATGATATCATAAAAATCAATAACCGGCTAGTAAACAGTTAAAGTGTTCAAAAGCTTCAAATTACACCACAAAGGTATGCAGTTTTCCTTAAAGCAGCGCTTAGAGGGGCCGGCAACCCAAAAATTCCGCAGATTCCGCTTAACAACTAGCAACACTTCCAAAAATTGGATTAAATACTTTCAAAACAGACTCTTCAAAAAAATTAAGCTACTAACTACACCTATAGCCACAGGTACAAAGGGTTATGGTATCTGTTAACCAAACCGGTATGTCAAATTCCGCTTCGATACTATCCACCCCCGCAGTTCCCCTGATTCCGTTTAACAACTAGCAACAACCTGGCTCCACAGCTTGGCTTCAGGCCACAACACAATCCAATGCTAATCAGTTCCTGGGGCTGGTTGGGGCCCGGTTGGGCCCTCTGGGCCTTTTTTGGGCTTTTTTTTCTGGGCCCCAAGACTCCCCTGAACCAGGCAGCCAGCCAGGGCTAAACGATGGCCTCCCCCCGCCCGGGCGCTGCTGTTGGAGGAACGGAATAAAGAAGCACTACTTCCACACCTCCTTTTCTTCTTCTCCTCCTTCTCCATCTTCTTGGCCCCATTTTGGCCAAGGCGTTTGGCCCTGGTGGGGCCCTGGGCCCTAAGGCCACGGCGGATCCTCCTCTTCGCCAAGCCAAAAGAATGGCCCCAATGGGCCCTCTAGCCCCCCCCCGCGCCGAAAAAGCCCGCCAAAAGCGCGGAAAAGCTGGCCGATTTTCCGCTTGAATTTGGGTGGTGGGAAGAGTGGGCTGAAAAAAAGTGGGACGAGCGGAAGGAGGTCAGGGTTAAGCGGGGGATCCGGTTTTTCTTTTATTTTCATTTTTGCAGCTTGATAAGCTTACGGTATTTTTCTGATCCTGTTTTTTTATGATTTATAGTGAACTATGAGTGATTTTCGCAGTTTTATTTTTGGGTGTAAGTCGGGAGCTGGGGAGCTGGGAGTCGGAGCAGGGTCGGGCTCGTAGTGCGACCTGTTTTTAGCAGAATTTTAAGTTAATACACATCGCAGAAGCGAGGCTAACGTTGGTCTTGTCGATTGTTAGTTCCCGGCTCCCAGCTCCCAAACCCCAAACCCAAGCCTGAGCCTTCGCCAGCTGGGAGCAGGATCTAAATATAAAAGCTGGGAGCTGGGAGTACGATGTTTTCAGCTTTTGGTCTACGCTTAGGTTAGCTTAATGAGAAACCCAACGCAACAGTACCGCTTGAAATTTTTGTGTTTGCCGGATACTAGATCCCAGCTCCCGGGTCCTAGTTCCTGCTCCCATCTCCAGAGTCTAAAACGTCTAACGAGGGCCTGTCGCCATCCCTTTAGGATCTCTAAATCTCGCTGCCGGCACTTGGTCTCTCAAACGCTTCGGAGTTGTGATAACCAGCACGTGACAAGTAGCTCCCAACTTTCAGCCCCTCCCAGCTTTATGCTGGTTTTCAGTTTCTGATTTAAAATTTAAAATTGAAGACATTTCAAAGAAGGTAGCTGTCAGTTTTTCTTTGAGGTCTTGGCTTGCAAAAAAATTCTGCTTTAACATCAAGACGACTCTTTCGGCTCCTAGTCACTTCAAATTTCACCAACCGCATTAAAACCCGTCAAAATTCGTCAAACCCCGTCCTTCAAAAAGCAGAACCGGGCGCATCCACGTTTTTCCAACACAACATCTAGCCGTCAAAAGGAAAGCAGCGCAGCGTCAGTAAAAGCTAGAGAAAGAGAAAGAGAGAGAGAGAGAGAGAGAGAGAGAGAGAGAGATCGCAAGTGTGTATTCCTCCGGAAAAGCGGGTCTTCTCCTTCTTCTGGCTGAGGGGGATGCCTTCATCCATCCGTCCATCTATCTATCCATCCCCCCTTTTGGGCCTTTTTTGGGCCCCTTCTCTCTCTGGCCATTCCAAACCGCCAAAAGAGTTGTGGCCATCGATCCCGGGGGTTGGGCCCCTTTTTTTGACGGCTGGAGAGAGAGAGAGTGAGAGAGAGAGAGATAGGGAAAAGCCGAAGAAGGGGTAGCCCCGCCCCTTCCCTTCTTCTTCTCTGAAAGGCCCGCAGGCCATCTACTCGCATGTGCACATAGACACATCGAAATACACGGCCCAACAAAAATTTCCATGGGAAATTGGAGATTAATTGGCTATTAGGCTACGTTTTTTGCTGATTAATTTAAATGGTTTATGAATTATTTGGGCTGGGAGGTTGGAATTAGACAAAACTTAACTTGCTCTCTCTCTATCTCTCTTCCCCTCTCTCATCGCTCTCTCATTTTCTCTCTCCTTTTTTACTTGACTTTTTTCAAACGCAACATCTTTTACTTATTCCTAAAGATCCTCATTCATCGAAAAAATTAAACCGATCATGCTCACTTCTTTAGCTTTAAGAACCAAGCGCCAGGGTAGTATAACAGGCAATATTACGTTTCGCGTAGAAATCTAATTAAGGCAATCGTTTTTGCTCGCTTTCGCTCGCTCTCGATCTCTCTCTCTTTCTCTCTGCCTCTCTCGCTATCTCTGGGTGTCGCTCCCTCTGTATATTGCCATGTCTCTCTGTTTCTCTCGCTTTCTATCTGTATCGCTCGCTTTTATGGCTTAACTTGTGAAGGTCAACTAGCAGAGATCATTAGGGTAATCTTGCAAATTATCAAGGAAACGGAGCGGCATTCCATCGTAGTATCTTTTATTTCGAACAAGTTCCTCAACGGGTTTCCATTCAAATCCGGATCCTCGTCCTTGATTTGAGCGCTTCTGGAGTCTGGAGCTCCTTCCTCCGTTCCTCTTCATCCTCCCCTATTCCGCTCCTCCTCCTCCTCCTTCCTTTTCTGAAATGTCGACCCGAAAAGCGTCCAATTTTCTCACTCAACCCGTCAGGATCCCCTCCTCGTTCTCGAATCCCAACTCCTTCCTCTTTTTTCCATCTTTCTTCTTCTTCTTCTGCTTCTTCTGCTTTGCGAAGCTCGAGGCGCGCTTTGAATTTGCGCCCTCCCTGCATCGGACCCGGGGATGAAATCTGCCCACCGCAATCTCGGCAATTACTTTTCTTGCCAGCAGGATCTAGGCGTTTTTGCAGCGTAGCGTAGCGGAATCTAGCGTCTTTTCTGGAGAGCTTCGCATGTTTTGTTGCGTAGCGGTGCGGAATTATGGAAGTGTCTGGCTTTTCGAATTTTTTATAAAGTTTGGAGCCGTGTTTACACCTTTATTCGGAATCTTTTAAATTCCGAAAGTTTTGCAGTCTAGCGTAGCGGAATTCTTCAAGTAACTTTCTTTGCCTGCTTTTCTTGTGGCATTTTCAATTTCGGTCGGTGTTTTGGAGCGTAACGTAGCTTAATGTCTGAATAGATCTCTGAATCTCTAAATCGACGTAGACATAGATCTCTAGGTCCTCCGTGAACCCTAAAAATCAGATCAAATCCGACAAATCGTTTCTCGTTGGTGGGTGTTGATGGAATATTCATTCTACCCCCAACACTACCCAACCACCAAGGATAAACAAACCCCTAGCATAGCCCCCAGAGGACAACTAGCGGCTGAGGGATTCTTTCGGTCTGCCATCTTCTCCGATTTCATCCGCCAAACCCCCAAAAAGCGGGGCAGTAGTTTTCCGGCTGGCACTTTTTTTTTTTGCTTGATGGAATTGCTTATTGGCGCCTTGCCGCTGAGACAGGAAAATTAAGTGAGTTTTTGTTGGTTGGCTGGATTTTTCGGAGATTTTCTCTCTCACTCTTTCTCTCTCTCTCTCATTCTCACTCTCACTCGCGCTCTCTCTATCTCGCGCTTTCTCTGTCACATACTCTCTGTCATGATCGATTTCTTTCTTCCTCGCTCTGTCTCTCTCTCTCTCTCACTCTCTCTGACTCTCACTCTTTTTCTAGATCTGTCTCTCTCACTCTCTCTTTCTCTCTCTTCTCTCTCTCTCTCGCTCTGTCCCTCTCTCACTCTCGCAAGGTTTACCCAGACACCTAGAAAATCTATAAATGGAGCTTTTTGCCTTAGCTTTTCCTACAATCTAGCTGCTGCGATTTTGAGCCACCGATTTTTGAACCATGAGCACGCACTTCCGAAAAATGAGCCCGAAAACGCCAAAAAAGCTTTCCCCTTTTGTCCTTTTTTAGAGATCAGGAATATTTAGAAATTTAGAACATTAAAATTAAAAAAAATTGGTGTCACGCTTCCTTTAAAAAGCTTAATTTCGGCTTCACACACTGCCCAAACTCCATTCCCCAAATTGCGCCATGCTGATCCAATTCTATTCCTATTTCTAATCCCTCACTGACGTGTCGGTTTCTTTTTTTTGCCCATCTGTTCCCGTTACTCTCAATCCTTAAGAAGTTCTCTCTCACTCTCTCTCTCTCTCACTCTCTCTCTCGCCCTCTCTCTCTCTCTCTCTCTCTCTCTCTCTCTCTTTCTCTCTCTCTCTCTGTGTCTCACTTCTCTCTCGCTCTCTCGCTCTGACTTAATTTCTCTCTCTCTGTCTCTCTCTCTCTCTCTCTCTCTCTCTCTCTCTCTCTCTCTCGCTCTCTGTGTGTGCATCGCTTCTCTCTCGCTCTCTCGTCCTGACTTAATTTTCTCTCTCTCTCTCTCTCTCTCTCTCTCTCTCTCTCTCTCTCTCTCTCTCTCGCCGAATGGGGGCGGACACATTTCCGTGCCAATTTCCCGTTCATATTCGCCTGAAGATATTTATGGTCCCGCCCCGAAAGGGCACCGGCTTCTTATAATTCTAATTTTTGTGCCCCCTCGCGGCTCCATCCAACCGTAAGCTGATCAATTTGCAGAACAGCTATGCATTTTTAAGCGTTTTCAAGGGGTTCGGAGGTTCAAAATGTGTCAATCCTGAATTTTAACGCCACGTTATTCTTCCTAAGTGCCAAAAAAAAGCTCTGCTAGCTTGCCCTGCATACTTTAAATTCTAAAGATATGGACGGCCTGCAGCCCGCTTCTTCAAGAATTTTTTGCGCTTATTTCAACTCCTTTCCACAAAATTTCTGCTAGCCTGCCTCGGCAATGATCGCAAAAAAATTTCTAATTTTTCCTGGTGCATCTCGTTCTTATAAAAATGAACGCTAGTTCGGGAAAATTTCTTCTATCTTTTAGCCGACGACGAACTAGCAGAGTTCCTTTGCGGAAGGGATAAACTGGAAAACAATTGCTACAAGGTTTTAGTTAGGCTGAGGCAAGCTAGCGTGGATTATTGAGGAAAGTAGGCAGCCCCAGGACGTTTCTTCCGCTTCTGTTTGAATTTTTGAGCCCCGACATTTGTTGTATTTCGTACTTTTGACCTCCCCAAGTTCCAAACGGCTCCTATTACGTTTCGGTGTTCTCAAAAGTTACCTCATCCCCTGTTTCAGCGACCACTCTAAAATGCAGCCTCGGCCCGGTTGGGCCCTCCTTTCACTTGCCACCCTTATGGGCTTTCACCGTAGTAGTACTGTAGCAGCACAACAACACGAGCACAGGTATGTTAATTGGAATGTAATGGAGTGGCAAATAACGTAAAAATGACAAATACATTGAAGAAAAATTTTCCCATCGGAGAGCGACGAAGTTTGCATAAAAGGAGAGAGCGAGAGAGAGTGACAGTGAGAGTGAGAGAGAGGGGGGAAAGGGTGAAAAAGAGATGAAAGAGAGAGAGAGAGAGAGAGAGAGAGAGAGGAGAGAGGCGATAGAGAGAGACAGAGATAGCGAGAGAAACACAGAGAGTGAGAGAGGCGCTGAAAGCGATAGAGCGAGCAAGAGCTATCTGAAGTTGCGTGTTCCCGTTTTTTCAAGCCCCAGATAAAATGCCAATTTGCAATTAGCGGGAACGCCGCCGTATGCGCTAGGCAAAAAATCGGAATTCCCTCTGGGAGAAAGCCATCTAGAATTCTTAGAGCCAGGCTCTGCCAGCTGCGAATTAGTCAAATTGCGCTGCCGTGCCCGTTAATTGGGTATCGGAATTTTTTTAGAGGGGAGCGAGAAAGGGAGAGAGAGAGAGAGAGAGAGAGAGAGATAGATAGAGAGATAGCGAGAAGGAGAGAGTGATAGAGTGATATAGCAAAATTTCTAATTTTTAGCTCATTGGATGATGACCCAACAGTCCCACTCCACGTCCCCGTAATGCTATGCAATAACAACACCGATTTTCAATGTGTCTGCGCCGGCGACCCGGCCGAGCTCGACCAGCCGAAGATACAGAAAAGTGGGTTTATTCGTCAACTATATCATCTCTAAAATTTGGCTATTTCATAGCCAATCTGCATAGTTTTCGAAGCTAGACTTTTGCATTAATTCGAAGCAAATTTTTGTAAGATTCCGCTGACGTAAAATTGCGCTGGACGGGTATCTGTAATGTTTTTTTTAAAAATTGAGTAAAGCTCCTGTTTTCAGTTGCCCGTTTCAAACGGTCGTCCACCTCGAAAAAGCCGGCAAAGTCACAGATTGCTCGATGCGAGACGTTTATGGAGGTGAGTAGATTTTAATTTTTGCGTATTTTTCATTTACATAAATAGTTTATGACGTTTTTATCACTCTCTTGCTCTCTCCCTCTCTCACTCTCTCTCTCTCTCTCTCTCCCTCTCTCTCTCTCTCTCTCCCGCTTTCTCACGCGCTCTCGATTTCTCCCAGTCTCTCTGGCTCTATCGCTCTCTATCTCGGTCTCTCTGGTTCTGGTTCTGTCTCTCTCTCGCTCTCTCTATCTCTCTCTCTCTCTCTCTCTCTCAGCTTTCTCACGCGTCTGATTTCTCCCGGTCTCTCTGGCTCTATCGCTCTCTATCTCGGTCTCTCTGGTTCTGGTTCTGTCTCTCTCGCTCTCTCGCTCGCTCTCTCTCTCTCTCGCTCTCTCTCTTTCTTTCTCTAGCTTCCTCTGTTTCTTTCGTTTCTCTCTCCCCTCTCGCCCTCTCTCTTTCCCTCTCTCTCTCCTTGTGAAGATCTTCAACATCCCTGAAAAACACCTCCAATTTTCCGCTACACTTCTTTCCACCACACGATAATCGCAGTAATGCGATGATTCATAGGTTTATTATTGAGTGTAGCCAAACACTACTTCCCCCAAGTTAATAATCCCAATAATTCACGCCCGAAAATCCGCGGCAATCCTCCGTATCGTTACGTAGTCCCTCGGGGGGTTTGTCTGATCGACCGCCCCCCGCCCGTTAATCCCATCTTCTTTTCCCCACAATAAAAAACGGCCCACAAACACACACCTAAAAATGAGTGTTAATCCGTTCCCCCATCAGCACCCTGCCATTCCATTCTATGGCCCAGGCAAAAAAAAAATACTGAAGATATGTAGGGATTCTTGGCGGGACCAGGGGCAGGCATTGATTCTCCAATCCGGGAGGCACGGTTTAAGGGTTTAAAGGGACTGGAAAGGCAAGAATTTAGTGGATCTTATCGATTTTTTTCGATAAACGTGGAAAAAGCCTCCAGAATTTAAACTGGCGTTTTCTTAAAGGGATGGTGCCAGCAACATAGACAAAAGATTTAAGGCACTAAGCGTTCAATTTTTTACTGAGACCTCAGATTGATCAGATTTTTTAAAGCGAGAAGGTTTGAAAATTTACCCCTTACGTCCACTAGGTCTTGACAGCTACGCTTCACCCCAAAAACACGTGGAATTCGCATTTGAATGTTTGCCCCTTTTGTCATTTGCTCCCTATCAGAATGGGCTTCCCGTATTTTTGAATGCGGCGTAGCTGTCGAGATAGCCGAGAGAAGGGCTCGCGAATCCCTTCAAAACTACGAACTATGCTAACATTGCTGACTTCAAAACTTTAAACTAGTAAAATTCCCTATATACATAAGTTAGGGTGGCTAGAGGAGCGACGACTAGTGCAAGCATGACAACGCTCCGCTCCAAGCGACACCTTTCCCTTCTAGTCGCTGGCCCAACTTAAGACAATTTCTCTCTTTTTCTCCTGCATTACTGTCACACTCCCTTTAAATTCTCCTAGACGCTCCTCTAGCATCTTCCCGCTAAAATAAAACGCTGCAAGCCCAAAGACTCAATTAAAAATCAGAGCGAAATGCCTGGCTACAATCGGGCAGAATTCCAAAAAAATTCCGCGATTTCTTGGTTTTCAGAAATTGTTATCATTTCCGGGAACTACTCTGTCAACCTGAGAGCTATTTCCGGCTCCGGAATTCTTGAAAAACTCACTAAAAACCTTTTAGCTGTTTAGTTGTTTATCAGTACCTAGCTCATCCGCCCAAAGCAGTGGTCCACTGCCCTAGATTGCCTACCCCTTGCTGGGCCCCAGACTAGGGCCCCCGGTTGGGCCACATAGCAGAGTAAATAAATCCCCCCTCGCCCCCGAAAGGGCCCAAAGCGGCAGAAGAACTGAAGAAATGGCTCGAAAAAGACGCGTTGACAGGTCCCGAAACGAAAACCACTGAAATGAAACTCGGGGGAGGGGAGATGCCCCGCTTTTGTCTAGAGGGGAAAATAGGGACCTGCCGGACAATGAATATGTTTTAGAGAAATTGCAATTGAAAATTGTGAAAAGATATCAAAAGAGTCATTACGTAAAGAGTAGTAACGCGGAATTTCTGATAAATTACTCATTGTCAGTATTGTCAACTCTTGTTATTGTCATTTTTCAAAACTAGGGCAAGCCAGCAAAGCTTCTTGGGGATTTTGAGGATAATTTTGGAGGAATTACAGCAAAAATACTACGTATACAGCTGTAATGCGGAATTTTCGAGAAAAAACTGCTTGTAAAATCGCGGGTAAACTAGCAGAGATTCTTGCAAATAGCGGGGAAATGAGTATTGTATCAAAATACCTTTTTCTATCCCTGAAAAATGGTCGGCAATCTCGAAAAACCTTCAAAATCGGTTCACATATTACCGTCAAGGCAATCTAGCAGTGATCATTAGCGAGATTCTAAATTCTACGGCGGTAGGGCAAGCTAGCAGAGATCCTTTGCGGCGTTGGATATGAGTTAAATGCACAAAGTCGAAACTCCATTTTTCAGATCAAAGACCTCCCCGTGGTCGACATGCGATTACGGCATGTAAATCTGCAGACGATCGTCAAGGTAAGTCAAGTCAAGCCGAGCTAACATTCAAAGAGCGCTTAACTCTACGGTAGTTTAGCTAAATTGAAGTCGAAAATTGAAAACATCGCTATTTAGGGCTCCGAGAGCTACGAAGTGTACTTTAAGCGGCGGATCGCGTCGATCATCTCGGCCTACTGTGAGCACCGGGCGAACGAGTGCCCCGGGGTCAGCTTGCGGCTCACCAAGGTCAGTTTTTAGCAAAGTTAGTAAGGCAAAAATGTTGTAAATTAATGCCTTTTAAAAATACGCATAGATCAAACGTTTAAAATAAACTTAATCCTGCATCAATTCATGAATTTTACAAGTTTATATCACTAATCGATTCCTCAGGACAAGACAAACTTATTAGAAATTTGAGATTTTCACAATAAACTTTAACTAAATTAAATGCTTTATTCAGCCAGTTTTACATGACGTAATCGATTCTATTGTTAAAAATAAATTAATTACATTGTTTTCTCTAGTAAAAAAACCACTCTAATTTGCATAATCTTTAGGGAAACACGGTTTCCGAGGTATCAAAAGAGAGGGCGTGTTTTTCTGCGGTTTTTGACTTAACAAAGAATCTTAACGAAGGTTTCAAACTAACTTTTTCCGTTTTAATACTACACCAGGGTTGAAAAACCGCTTCGCGGCTTTTCAACCCTGGCCCCGCCTTCTCGAATGATATTCTTGGCTTTGCATAATTTTCGCGGATTCGGATGACGAAAAATGAAAAATGCTCTTGCCGTCCCTTTATATAGGCTATCGCGACTTCCGGTGCATGCTAATTTGATCCTAACAAAGAGGGGTGTCCGATTTTCCATGAAAAACTTAATTTTAATGTCGAAAACGTCATATTTTGTAAAATCTGATATCTGTGCAGTCATCTCCAGGCCATTACGCACCTAATGACGTATCGAACATACCCCTAAGTACTTCCCCTCTTGAGATACTACTGGAACACGGTGACGGAAGTTGCATGCAAATGCACACACACACACACACACACACACACACACACACACACACACACACACACACACACACACACACACACACACACACACACACACACACACACACACACACACACACACACACACACACAGACACTATTTTTTTATATATATAGTAGGATACGCTTCGGATTAAGCGCTCATTTCCTTAATTGGCCAGATAAAAACGATATACTGTATCATACTTCTCTTTTTGCTTCCTGTGCGTGCGTGCGTGGCATGTGAAGTGATACCTACCTTGAATTTAATGAATTTTTCTCCGCTTTAAACGAACCTGGAAAGGCAGAATATATAATGCTAACTTTGGCAGACGGCGTAGTCCAATTACAGTAACCAGATAGGCTTTTAAAGAAACCGGGAAGGCCAAAATTTTCAAGAAACTTAGATTTTACTGATCTTTGAACGTGTAACTTTTAAAAGTCTGAGATATTGATTATTTTAGGCATTAAAACCCTTTTTAGGTAAAATTTGTCGCCTCCTAGGTGGCAAAAATTCATAAGAAGAAATTATGCTGATTAGCATCCGGATCAAGAGCCTGTGTGTGCGTGCGTGCTGTTATGCTTCTTGTCCTTAAAAACGGCTTTCTAAAACCCTAAAAATAAACGAAAAATTGAAAGAAATTGGGCCGGCTTTAGGAGGAGATGATGTCCCCCGACGGCGTCCTGTACAACATCGACCCGTCCGAGCCGGTCATTACGCAGGTTTGTATAAAAATATACAATTTTAAATCATCCTGGTATTCAATTATGTCTTTGTTTAATTAACCATTGTCGTTAAAAACTGTATTTTGTACAGTCTAATTCTCAAAAAAAAGCAGAAACTTTCCAAAAAAAAATTAATTTTGTACAAAAACCCAACCATTTCAAGCGATTTTAAAATAAGATTTAAAGTTTATAAATTAACTTATTAATCATTCTATCGAGTTCCATTTAAGCTACCGTGGTCGGTGTCAATAAAAATCCAAAGTATAAAAAATAAAAATGTTAAAAGCTTGTTAAAAGCATTCGAAAATTTTGAAAAACTTTCCCGTGCTTCTCGGCCTTGCCTGTCCCTTTAAAAAATGCTTGAAAACGAATGTGGAGCAATTTTCTGAATTCAGAAATGGAAAAAAAACGCTAAACACTTCTTCAAAACTTCTAATTGTCGCTAGTCCTGCTAGTCCTGGCCCCCTAATTGCACGTTTTTCTGTGTTGTCCATAGTTGTCCCCCGTACATCGTCCAGTAAAAAGCGTACTGTAAGTACGATCAAAGGAATATTGCTGTATTACGGTGGGTAAAAAGTACTCTGGTGCCTAAGACATTAATGATAAATCACCGCGCTTGCCGAACCGTACACGAGTACGTTACACTCCTCTGTTCCCCACGGAAAACGTTGCAAACGTCTAAAATTGTCCTTGATTTGTCAGTTTTGTAACATTTCGAAGTCCTGGATTTTTCAGGAAAACGTAATCATCGTCCGGGTCGTGCCCGAGCCTCGCAACTACACGAGGATACAGTTTGCGGTCGCGAAACATGGCGTATTTTTCAAGCTCAACGACAAGACGCTCATCGATCCGGTTAAGGTATGTTTTTCGGGTGAAGGGCAGGCTAGCAGAGATTATTTTGGAAGCTAGACGAGCGTACCACGACGGGGGCTAGCAAATATTTTAGAGTGCCTATGGAATCCCTCCAGGCCTTGGGCATGCTAGCAGCGATCCTTGGGGAAAATTTCAAGCCTGAAAAGCGCATTTTTAGATCAAATACATCCTCGGTTCCCAAGTTGGCCCACTTTCACGGATACTCGGCGGGATTCGGATCGACAGCGTCCGCGTCAGCCAGTGAGTCATTTTAAAGGAACTAGGAAGGAAAAATATGCAAATGATACGCACGCTTACGATACCCAATTACAGTATCCGCCGGGTGCTGTCGAAGGCAGATACCGACAACTCGAAGCTGTTGTGGCTGCTCTATGGGGTCGCGGCGTTTTTCGTGATCTGCTGGACGATCGGAGCCATCAAGATCTATAGGTAAGAGAGAGAGAGAGAGAGAGAGAGGCTAGAGAGCGAGAGAGAGAGAGCTAGAGAGCGAGAGAGCGAGAGAGAGCGAGAGAGAGAGAGAGAGAGAGAGAGAGAGAGAAAGAGAGTTCCAGTTATACAGAGATCGAATGAGTGAGA
Organism: Mesorhabditis spiculigera; assembly: GCA_958295435.1. NCBI lineage: Eukaryota > Metazoa > Nematoda > Chromadorea > Rhabditida > Rhabditidae > Mesorhabditis > Mesorhabditis spiculigera. The sequence goes on along the minus strand of CATQJA010001970.1, from coordinate 32,348 downwards.
GAACGAAGTAAAGTAAGGGAGAGAGAGATAGAGAGGGAACCAGTGAGAGAGAGAGAGAGAGAGAGAGAGAGAGAGAGAGAGATATGACGGAATGCGTCGGTCCATGTTTACCATGTTTCCCCGTGTTTTTGTGGACCCTCTTCTGCGTCTGTGTCTGGGTCCTTTTGGGCCCCTTTTTGGGCCCTAAGGGCCTCTCTTGGGGGATAGAGAAGGAGTGAAGATAAGCGAATCATTTCCAGAAATCGCGAGGAGAAGAAGCGTCGTGCCCGTGAGAAGAAGGCGAGCGAGGAGAATGCGATTGCCCGAAAGCCCGTCAACGATTATGGTGTGTGGGAGGGGATTTGCAAAAAAATAGGAGGGAAATTTGCATAATTAATGCTTAAAAACGCTTTAAAAGGCTTTAAATTGCATATTCACTGGTTTTTGAATCTTTGAAAAGTGCTTGAAAATCTATATTTTTCTTTTTTTCAGGCAGCATTGCTCCGGAGCAGCGGAGCAGAAGCCACAGCAAGAGCGAGCGGGGAAAGAGCGCCGAGAAGAACCAGGTGGGCTTATTAAAATAATTTATGTATAACAACTAACTAAATTAACCCACAAAAATTGTATATAAAAATCAAATTATGATAATTACGCCTTAAACTGCTAGCTAGCTTCCATATGAGGTTTCAAAAATTTTTGGATCGTTTAATTCAGTTAAAGTTCTAAATTTCAAAGCGATTATAAAATTAAAAAAAACTAAATAGATAATTTAAACTACGCAAACTTTTTAAAAATTGGAGATTGAGGCTACAGTTTAAATTAATATCTAAAATATTGCTTTTCCATTGACCACAACTCAAAGATTAAAAAAAATCAAGTTACCCATGATATTGTGTATTTTAATTGCTTTTATCTTTTTAAATGTGCTATTAAATCTTATTATTCGCGCTATTTTAATATTAAACTTTTAATACCCTTTTCCTAGATAATCAAGCCCAACGGCAGCTGCCGAGAGGAGCGACCAGCGGCGATAATCGTGGGCGGGTATACGGAGATTGACGAGCCGGGTCGGTTTTTAATTATTAATTTTGAACGTTCTAGCTTTTAGCTCGATAATTTTATAACAATAGATGAATGAAACTATAAATGTATCCTCTTACAGTATCAAAAACACCATCCGGACCTCGGATAGACGACCGAGCTGCGCGTCAAATGTTCGCCTGTGACCCCTCCCAGTTGCCGAAGGAGATGTCCTTCGATGTGTATGAGTGAGTCATTTGATTTTAAAGGGACTAGGAAGCCGCTCTCCGGCGATGACGCATTAACAAGGTCCGAAAAAAATCGTTGTGGATACATACGTTAATTCTAGCTTTTGTTCTTTCAGCGAAGCCCAGCTGCCTGTTTCGGATCGGGTGACGCCGGACAGCCGCGGCGCGGACACTGATGCTCAATATATTATAGGTGGGCTGGAGAGAGAAAGAGAGAGAGAGAGAGAGAGAGATAGAGAGAGAGAGAGAAATGGAGAGAGAACGATTGGGATAGAGTGAGAGATAAGGAGGCAGAGAGATGTCGGTCAAGAAACCCGAAAAAAATTGAAATTCTTATCCAGAATTCATTGAGAAATCCGGCAGACATGAGAAACCAGGTCTCCCGTGAGTTATGCAGAATCGGAACGGAAAACGGGATGTCCGGTCTGGATCCAATTTTTATAGCAGAGAGAGAGAGAAAGAGGGAGAGGAAGAGAGAAAGAGAGAGAGAGAGAGAGAGAGAGAGAGAGAGAGAGAGAGAGAGAGAAGGGGGGGAGAGCGCAGGAACGAGAGAGCTAAATCCCAATTCTAGCATCATTTCCGAGACTCCTATCTCTTCTATTGAACCTCCGATTCAGAAGCCCGCGCCCCCAGCTCAGCCGTCACTCCGACAGACGCGTCTGCAGATTTCTCGCGTAGCTTGACGCCTACGCTTGACGCAGTCACGCAGACGAATATGGTACTTATTAAAGCCTTATCTGGCAACAAAAAAAATAGGTGTAATATTACCGTAGTTAGCTTGCCGATTCCGCGACTTTCTGTAGCAACGTATTTCGCGATTTTTAGATGGCGCCACCAGTGCCAATCTTGGTGATGCAACCATCATCCAATTCCCTCTTCGAAACCTCACAACTCCCCGACCACAACCCAGGTACGGTAGCTTTCATGAAAGCCACGTTTTACCTTTCAAAAATTACCCTAAATTTGATCGCACCACCAAAAGTTCCGTTCGAGATTCAGTTTAACTCACCGCAAGATCATATTTGCTCATTCACCAACCCTCAGTTTGTGCGAATTCTTGCGTTTTTCAAAGCATTTTTACAGTCCGTTTGCCCTCCCTTTTGTTGCTTGCTGCTTGTCCTAAAAACACACCAAAAATGCAAATAGATTTTCTTTTTGTAAAAAAACCCAAAAACGGTTATTTTACAATAATTAGTGGATTTTTTAAATCACAGATTTTCAAAAATCGCTAATTACCTCCAAAGCCGCTTAATCTCCTCCATTCCTGCTACCTCCTCCCCCTGCAAAATCCGTAGCAAAGCGCATGCGTGGTGGCTGGGAATGCACACAAAAATCTGCTACCGTAGACACAAAGCTTGCCGTAGGTGTCAACGTTATAAAAGTGGCAAACTATGTAAAATGTGCGTTAAAATATGAGTAAAGTTTTGCTAAGCCCAACAAGAATTTTAAGTGCAACGAGAAAATGATATGTCGCTCAAACACACCTTTTCTAGGCAGTAAAAACATTTAAATTTCCTGCCAACATTATACAGGGTGTCCCAAAAAAAGCACCTTTCTGGCATTTCGCCGTATTACATCCCGTCGTTCCCATATTTTGCACACGGGTATATCAGACCCTAAATAACCACAATCCTGAGTTATAGCCGGATTGCTACAGTAGTTTTCAAGTTATCGCCAAAATCCTATTTTTTACGCGATTCTTAACAGTTTTTTTGGCTATCTTTTTGGACTTTGCATCGATTTGCATCGACTTCCGGCAACGAAACCCTAATTTCGCTTAAGATCTTGGGTAATTTTGCGTTACAAAAATTGTTGAAATCAACGGTTATTTAATTAATTTCTATCAGGAAAAAAATTTTTACGAATAAAGAAGGCTTCCCGCTTCGTTTTCACCTAATATTCAAGGGGTCGATTCCGACGAAAACCTTATGAAAAACGGATAATAAAGTTTATTTTTGCTGTATCTCAAAAACTATTGTAGCTGGCGGACTATAAATTAGGATTGTGGTTATTTAGGGTCTGATACACCTCTGGTCCAAATTTGGGACCGATCGGATGTAATATGGCGAAATGCGGGAGGGGTGGTTTTTTATGGGACACCCTGTAGATTGTTTTTTTTTGTTCAAATCACGATTTGCGTTTGGCTGTCATTAAAATATATAATTTTTGATCACTAAATTCACTCAAAACCCCTGAAAATGAGTACCAAAAGCGCACCATAGTCAAAACAAAAAATTCGCGTTACCATACCCTCAAAAATTACGCATTTGCATCACCGTAAATTACGGCACCGTACGCTACTTGCCGCCGCGCCGCCGCGCGAGGCCGACGCGCAAGTACGTAATTAGGTGCTCAAGTTTAGGCACATTAAAGGGACCTTGAAGGCCTGGTTATGGATTTATCACCTATGGATTCCCGATGCATCTTGCCGCGCCGCGAAACGCAACGCGCACAGCCTATCTCCGCCGGTGTAAAGACCGTTATTCCATTACCCAACTAAAATACTACGTGCGCGTTGCGTTGGACTGCACAATCTATAAAGAATCCTGAGCCAAAAATCCATAGATATGCCTTGCTGGTTCCTTTAATGCTTTCAGATTACAGTAGATCCTACTGTAGCCTCTACCGTAGCCTTACCGTAGCCAGCAAAAAGTGTGGGCTGGGTATTGAGTGTACGCAAAGTCAAAAAGTGTGATGAAAGCCGTGTTTTGACTGGGGTCTTCAGCCTCTGCCTCATCGTCCACAGGATTCGGATGTCTTCTCGGGGCCGACGACCCGTACGCACGACCTGCGTCGCGACGCGGCAGCCGAGCAGATGAGATCGACATCGGTACTGTGATTTGGACGTCTTCAAAAATATGATTATTATACTGTGACTGTCTCTGCTGAGCGTCTTTCCGCGTCTTTCCGTTCCTTTCGTTGTCTTACGTTACGGCCCCGGGGAATTTGTCTAGAAAAGCTTAAGCTATTTAAACTAAAGTCTGCGAGAGAGCGAAAGAGTGAGAGTGAAGGAGAGAGATAGAGAGCGTGCTTGAGAGAGAGATAGTGAGAACGAGTGCGAGAGAGAGAGAGAGTGTGTGTGCGAGGGAGAAAGGGAGCGAGAAAGAGACGCATAAAGAGAGAGAGAAACATAGTAAGAACGAGAGAGAGAGAGAGAGAGAGAGAGAGAGAGAGAGGGCGAGAGAGGTAGTGCGAGAGAGAGAGAGAAAGAGAGAGCGCGTGAGAACGCAGAGAACGTGAAAGCCAAGAAAGCAGGGAAGCTAGGTATAGCTAGTGAAGAGAACTCACAAAAGTGCAAGAAGGCTGAAGGCTAGAGAGCCAAAAATTGAGAGCGACGGCGATAAAGATAGAGAGGGGAGAGAGAGAGAGAGAGAGAGAGAGAGAGAGAGAGCGATAGCGAAATTTTGAGATCCTTCAAAACTAATTTCATTCGAAATTTGCCCCTCCCTTGTCAATGACGTGTCTGCCGTGGCCTCTTCGCTGTGTCCATGTTGCTTGAATTAGCAGAAATATAGCTTACCTAGCTTCTTCTATGAAAAACAGCCAATAAGACCCTTCCCTGCACTGTCCCTCGTTTTTCCCTCCTTTCTTTTCCCTAACAACTCTAAAAATATCGAATTTTCGCGATCAAAGAACTTTAGAACTTGTAGTCTGTAGCTTGGCGCTGTCCGCCAGGCTACAGATTACAAAGAGAAGGTTTTTGAGAATTGAAACTTCTGAACTAATCGAGATTCAGATGAAATCCTGGACATGCGGGAACGAAGGGAGAGCATGGAGAAGCCGAGTGGCATCCCCTTGCCAAGCCACTTAGAGAAAGGTAAGGAGAGAGAGAGAGAGAGAGAGAGAGAGAGAGAGAGAGAGAGAATGGATAAAAAATTTATGAGTATTTTTAGAGAATAAGCAGAATGAAGAGGAATGGTCTTCCAGCGAAGATGAAGCGGAAATCTATTACAAAATGAGCGAAGATGAGGAGGAACTGGTGGGTATCTTCGAGGTTTAAGATGGGTATCTCCTTAAAGAGAAGCATGACAGTATATTCAGCTTCATATTAAAGTTCCTGAATAATTTGGTTTGGCATTTGCCTAAAAAGATGAAAATCGGCACGCTCCTTTCTGCTTACTGCTCCTTTAAAACTAGCTTAAAGTGCTCATTTCAGGGGGATCCACTGGTTTAGGCCAGGATTTTCTGGGGGGCTGGGGAACCGGGGATCTAAGCTCATTAAGGAGAGGGCTGGCAGACTCTGAACCTATCTGCTTGGGACGCTTCAGGGCAGGGTCACATCTGCTGCCTGACTGCTCTCACGTCTCGCACTAATAATCACTGGGAAAATACACATGAAATGTCTATTTTTATATTCGTTTTATTTAGCTGTAGATAGGAAAGCTATAGTTTATTCGCCACAAAACACAAAAACAATAAATAGGATACATCGAACCTGTTTTATTTGGTGTCGGATGGCGTGTATCTAACCATGTCAACTAAAAAATTGCCATAATCCACCAATGGAGTATTTGGGGTCGCTAATAATACAGAAATAGCACGCATTTTCGTTTCTACTTCCGATAGAATGGCTGCACGAGGAGCACGGACGTATGCAGGCTTATAGATGGGGATCGGCAAGGTTAGGTTGTCCGTCTCCACTGCAGTTTTCTGTTATAATGCTCAATCTTTTGCAATCGACGCATCTATTCATATTTTGTAAAAAAAAGCTGTTTCAAAGAAAACTCACGCCATCGTCACTGATTTCTTCAATTGCGACTTTTCGAGAAGGGAAAAACGTGCCCATTCTCGTCCTCGTACAAGAACACATAGTTTTTGCCGCGTATGGACTGGGTCAAAGGCGGAACCGGCCCGTACATATTCGTTAGTTGTAGAAATGAAGTAAAAAGCCAGTCTCGTCGGTATATTCTTTTCCGCCCAATGGTTCCGGCACACTCTTAACGACTTTGCAACTTTGCGCGCTTGCCGCGACCGGCGGAAGAGGTCCCGGTTTGTTTGTTTTGACAGGTTCTTCTTTGCCACCGTCAACCTCATCGACGCATCTATAACAAGCTAAATAAAACGAATATAAAAATAGACATTTCATGTGTATTTTCCCAGTGATTATTAGTGCGAGACGTGAGAGCAGTCAGGCAGCAGATGTGACCCTGCCCCGAAGCGTCCCAAGCAGATAGGTTCAGAGTCTGCCAGCCCTCTCCTTAATGAGCTTAGATCCCCGGTTCCCCAGCCCCCCAGAAAATCCTGGCCCTAAACCTCGGCGTCGATTTCAGGGAGATGATTGGAAGCCTTTGGCATCAAAACCCAAGCTCCAAAACGGGATCCCGATCCGGCCACAGCGAGAATCATCACGAGAGAAGAAGACGACGTTGAAGCAGAAAACGAGAAGTATCCCGGAGAGCAGTTCACAGGAAGAGCATTCGGACGTATCTGGTGGGTAGAGGATAGAGAGAGAAAGAGAGAGACCATGAGAAAAAGAGTGACAGAGCACGAGCTTATCCTCAATTTTCAGATTCCGAAGCTTCAAGCGATGATGAAGTCGAAGTCCCCCCTGTTCAAACCAAACCCCCCGCGGGATACGGTAACGGAAGTGGAAGCCGAAGAAGCGCCAGAGGATGAGGGATATGCCTATGAACGATTACCAGAAGAAGATATCCATGCCACTGCCCCATGAATTTATCATTAAAGGGACGGGCAAGGCAGGATTTTGCGGATTTTCGCTACGGATTCTCTATGGATTTGGCTGAGCCGGGACGCCGCAACGCACGGGACGCCGCGCATTCGCTAAGCCGTCGTAATCGATTAAGCCACGGAAAAGCGTTGCGTTTCGCGGAGCGGCAAAATCTATATGGAATCCATAGCGTAAAAATCCATAAGCTTGCCTTGCGCGTCCCTTTAAAGGGACGGAGACACTAGGACATTTATGGCTTTACGAACACTTTAGCACTAAGAACGGATATACCCAGGAGCCTTGCGTGGCGATGTCATTTTCTAACGCTAGAGAATGCATACAACTTCTAATTTTTGAGTCAATAATGTCACGTATCTAGGAGCAACGTGTAGTCAAGCTTTGTTACCATTTTAAAATGCACTAAATTCACAGTTTGAGGCAATACCGTCTAGTTGATAGAAGCGATACGTAGTTGAGGCTTTCTGAGACTAGAAAACGCGTAAACAGCCAAATTTCTGATGCTTTACTGTCCCGTATATAGGAGCAGCTTGTAGTTGGTTCTTCATTAGCGGTAGAAAATACCAAAATGAAATTTTCGAAACTGTCACCGCCCCTTTAACGCCTACCCCACACCCTTTCATTTTCCCGATGATGACCGAAACAAACAAATTGGAACAATGTACACAGGACGATGCCGTAGCCGGTGATACTCGAATTATTTCTCGTGTGGATGTATACCCCCGGTTTTTCTTGCAGAAAGTATCTATGATAATTGCAGACAGAGAATTCTATATATATTTTGAGTTCTATATTTTGATTTTGTTTTGTGTGTGCGCCTTCCCACCCGCTCCCCCGGATAAATATATTTATTTGAGTTGTTTTGCGGCAAATTCAAAACAGTGCATGACAAATTTACAAAAAAAAAATACATGTTTTCGCATTAAAAACAGCAAATCCCAAGCTTATCTTGTACAGAATTTTGCGCTGATTCTAAATCTATTCAAAATCTGCGAAAGGATCAGGTCGAAAAAGTTATGAGGGGTTTTTAGGGCGGAAACGTAGAAAATTTGCCGAAATGGGACCATTTAGGGCCTTTTTCCCCCACTTAAAACCTTCATAATTTTTTGAACCTTATCATTTCGCAGATTTTGAAAACAGGCTCGGAATCAGCGCATACCCTGAACAATTTAGCCCTCTCCTCTGTTTTGCCCGGTTTGGCCCTTTGTTTCGGTTTGTCCATTCATCGGCACTTCCAACGGAAGTTTATGTGGTTACGCGGGGGTCGAAATTGGCTTCTCTGTTTGAAAATGAATCAGTGTTTTGGCTGGGCTTTCGCCTTAAAAGTTACTGCCCGTTTGTGGGAGTATCACCGCCTGCAAACAACCATTTTCTCGTGTGTTTGCCAATCTCGCAAAAGGTTTGGTCCAGGATGCTGCAGTTACTTCCAACCCTGCTCGTCCTTATTGGGATGAGCCTTGGTAAGCTGATTAGAGCCCTAAAAATAATTCGGAATTTATGAGTCGTAGCAGGGCTGAGATCACGTAGATTTTGTGAATGCAACAAATCCATACAGTGTCCCAAAAAAATCCCCCCTAGCCCCCTAGTCGTGTCCGATTTTTACGATTTAGGTATCTATCGAAAGCTCTCGGAAAGGCGAGTCCAGCACGTCTTGCCGATTTTCAAAATTTCAAAATTTTTCTATCATTTACTAATGTTGTTTTTTTGCAAAACGGGCTGTCGCGATTTTTTACGCCTTTCCTGGCTGCCCAGGACAGTTTTTTGAAGGCAGGTTGCGAAAACACAGCGTATAAACCGGTTAAACTGGACAAAAAAAGCGAGTGTTGTACAAAAAAAAGCGTGTCCTTTTGCATGAAATGCCGAAAATCGAGCAGAAAAGTCCGACATTTCGAAAATCGGCAAGACGTGCTGACTGGCCTTTCCGAGAGCTTTCGATAGATACCTAAATCGTAAAAATCGGACGCGACTGTGGCCGGCTAGAGGGGGGGGGTTTGGGACACCCTGTCCCAAAATCTCTGATGATGATGGGACCTCTGCAATTTAGCAGCGCCACCGGCACCGCCGCCAGGAACACTCGAGGAAACTGAAATGCCTTTTCAGGTAGGATTCTATATTCTGAATCATGACTCCAATCACTCACACTGCTTATTCACCTGAAATTTTAGGCCAACAACGTGTTCATCTACGCCGAACGAATCTGCATGTAGCGCTTTTACCAAAGCAAAACGAATATTTTTAGGATCAACAATGCCACCACAACATGGGGACGGGCACTTGAGGTTTTCCAGGGAGAGATGTGTGAGGGCCGTGCTCTCAAGTCGGATTGTAATTTATTCAAAAGCCGTCATCAGTAACTTTTACTACAGATGCCAATATCAAAACCTGCTTTGCGGGCGGACGTCCTGATAATCAACTGGAGAAGGCTTTGCCAAAACTGAAATGCAGGTAAAATAGTGGATCGGTGAGCATCAGAACTCACAAGGAAACCCAGCGGCTCGAAGTAGGAACTTAGTTAGTGAGATAGTCCATCTGATGCAGTTTTTTACGCTGATTCCGAATCAATATTTGCAGCTCATGTTTGCCAGTGCCTTTTAGTTTTCGAGTTACGCTCGTTTTACCGTTGAAAACAACGAGTTTTGGGCCAACAATCTTCTTTAGAATTTTCTTAACAAATCAAAAATAACGATTTATTGCCGGAAATAAAATTTTATTTTGATTGCATCGGAGTCCCCATAATTTGTTTACCCCGGCTCGATAAACTCCATAGTCACTTAAATATTTCAAGAAGTTACAGAAAACAGTTTACATCTCGAAAACTAAAAAGCCTTGGCAAACATGAGCTGCATATTCGGAACCAATTGGATAAAAAGGCATGCGATGAGCTATTTCACTAATAAAATAAAACTTTGCGCTAGCGGCTTCCTTGTCAGTTATAGCGGCTTTTAATTAAAGATTTTAGCATTGCACCCTTACTCTACAGCATGTATTTTGACCGGGTCGTTCGTGATTGCCCTGAGGAGAGCGAGGCGCAGCACATCACTGCCCGCGCCATGATTAATGAGGTGAGCACTAAAAATATCGGTCTAAAGGAAGGATACACCCTTTAATCTCAACGTATCATGGCCGTTTCAGGCGACATTCTATGCGAACTGGCCTCAAAAAAGGTCCGGTCGATCCACGCTGCTACAAGAATCTTGCGGAGGAGCTGCACGCGATGTACTTCGCGCTTAACCGGAATACGAAGCCGTACCCCGAAGCGTACACCGTGGCCTCAAACGGCTCGATGCATTGAGAATTTTTTTTACGTGATAAATGTTTGAACAGCAGTTTAGTTTAACTTGAATGATTTTTAACTACAGTTTAATTTTGGCAAAAATTGATGATTTTTGAGGGTTTGATAAAGGTTGTCTGATAAATTTAGGAGATCTCCGCTTTATGTGGTCTGGTCAACGGCATCGAAATATCGTACATTAGCCCTGGATACAGTACGAACATACGGTATCATTTTCCGGAAGAAAAAGACTTTTCTTATCGTACGACATGATCCTTTGCCCAAATACCGTGACACTATTGGAGCGTACAGTACGCAACTGTACACGCGGTTCCGTCAATGTAGCGAATCGGAAGTCCAAGGAAGGTGTTCTAGTTTTTTGGTTCTTCTTGGAAATTTTCTTTTCAACCCAAAGAACCTTTGTACAAACATTTCTTTTGAGTTGGCGTATTTCTAACCCTGCTTCAAATTCCGGCGGTCGTCTTTTGAATCGCTCGCCCGCCTCTGGCTCTCTTCCCGCCGCTGCACTGCCGCGACGCCCGGGCACGTAGCGCGGCCCATTTTTGTGGCATAAAGCACCTTGGCGACGCGCCCGCGCGCTGCGCTTGATTCGTTGCAAAATCCCGCTTTGGCTTCTCTGAAATTCGGAAAATACTAATACGCGAAGCTCGGCCCTTTAGGAAGCACATGCTGTGCCAGTATAGCATTGTAAAGAGCACCTTTCGCTGATTTCGGAATTCGGTTAGGCCAGCTTGTTATGCTCCGATTCATAACTTTGCTTTTTTGTTATTCTGTTCGTTATAATATCCTTAATGCGTGCGCCGTTATACAAATACGTTCAAAAGTGTGTGCATGATTTGCAACCCCATAGCGCGATCGATATCGGTTTGATAGCAAGAGCGTTCTGTCTCATTTGTGCTATTCCTTACCCTTTTTGACAGGGTTGGGCTGGTGTTTTTATCCTGATTCTACGAAAATTCTGCCACATATTTCATAAAAATATGCCTTGTCGTTTTCCAGCTCTTCCTTTTAGCGTTTTGTTTTCATACTGATACTTCCGTTTTTTTTGGCTCAGCACTATCAACTTTTTTTGCAGCATTTTGGTGATGGAAGGTGCCGAAGTCTCCATCAAAACCGAGCCACAAGATGAGGGTTTTTCCGGCGTTGAGGTCAAAGGTAAGGCTATTTACAATTTCCTAAAACAGAAGGAAAACAGTTTTTTTTTGAAAAGTCGTCTATCTTATTTTATGGTGTTTCATTAATTTATGAAAACCGTGTTTCTAATACTTTCTTTCCAGTCGAAGCCGACATTGATATCAAGGAAGAAGTCGCCAGCGTGTCCAGCGCCCCACAGTCAACCTCAGCTCACCCAACCATCGTCGACATAAAGCCCGTCTCCATCCCGATGCCCCTACTTCAGCAGTCTGGCGAGGTGAGCGAAAATTTCGATTTTTTTTTCTTAATTTTTTTTGCTTACTATATTTTATTTACTTAATTTTTCAATTTAGGTATTCGTCGGCGTGGGCGGGGAGAAAGAAGCCGCTCTGGTTGGCTTGGGTCTAAAGAAGCTGCGTTCCAGGGACAAGGATCGACTCTACGAGGCCAAGCGATACGCCATGGACATTTCGATTCGACAGATTATGCTCCAGCAACAGCAGGCCCACCAGCAGAATGTAAATTTTTGCCTTTTGGGCTCTATTCATACTTTTTTCAGCAACAAAAGCAGCACATGTACGCGCAGCGTTGGCGCTGATGGCCCGAGTGTATGTTGGCTCGATTTCCTTTGAGGTGAGCTTTTTGAAAACCTGAAATAGATTTTTGGGTTTTTTTTTAGGTAACCGAAGACAAGCTGCGCCAAATCATGAGCCCGTTCGGGCCGATCAAGACGCTGAACATGAGCTGGGATACGAGTACGGGGGTAAGGCAGCGATTTGGTTTTTTTACGTTGTCGGAGGGGCGAGTTTTTTTATAATTCCAGAAACACCTATTAACGTAAACCGAAGTATCTTGGTGTATTTAGTAAAATTTAGCTGTTTATTTAGTGCAAAACTATCCAGAAGGCTTAGAAAAAGTGGTTAAAATGTGAAACTTTGGTCAAAAATCTTTTTTTTTGGTATTTTCTAACCAAAAGTTGTAGTTATTATTAGGTAATTCTAAAAAGGATTCTAAAACGAACCTAAAACGCTTGCTCTTTTTATATTAGAGCCTCCCCGGATAACCCCGAAGCTCCAACGATATTCTGTTTTAGACTAAACTGTTTTTTTTTTCAGCACCACAAGGGCTACGCGTTCCTCGAGTTCGACGTGCCCGAGGCCGCCCAGCTGGCCCAGGATTCGATGAACGGCGTGCTGATGGGCGGGCGAAATCTTAAGGTGCTGCACCCCCGACTTCTGCAAGAAAGCCAAGCGGCAGCGGCGGTACGTGCCTGCACCGGCTTTTTAGTGTTGGGCTCGACCCGTCCAGTCCCGTTTCTTCAAGTAGTATCGTCGTTTTTTGACGTGAAAAATCATACCGGAACTATCGTTTTTGCCGGCTTCGACTTTTCGGACTTATCGAAAAAGACTCATTGTATTACACCGGAAAATGATCGTGAAAAGCTCCTGTTTTATTTATTAAATCTTGTTTTTCGTGTTTTACAGAAGAAATTGTCGTCTATTTCGAAGCTGCCTGAAATTCTGATTTACTCACCTTTCGGGTCTCTTTTTATTCTTGAAGCAGTGTGCAGGCACTACCTGCCCATTTTCAATGATATTAAACCAAAAAAGCTGCTGATTTTCGCCACTTTAACCAAAACCCCTAGCTTCCGCCCAATTCCGTGCCCCCCAGAAAACCAATTTAGTTTCGCGGTGGTCCCCGAACAACTTTGGTATTTTACAGCTCGGGCGCTCATCGGCAGCCACCCCGCAAGCCCAGCCCATCATCGACATGATCCAGTCGGAGGCCAGGAAATATTTTAGGCAAGCAGGAAGCGAAGATTTTAGAATGTTGTGTTTTTAGAGTATACGTCGCATCGATTCATCCTGATCTCTCTGAAGCTGATGTCAAAAGCGTGTTCGAGGCGTTCGGCGAGATTGTCAGTTGCCGATTGGCCCGGAACAATTTCAAGGGTGGCCACAGGTGTGTTGCGTTTCTAAATTTGAGTTTTTGGAATTTCCAGGGTGATAGAATTTTTCCAAGACGATGACATTTTTTTAAAGTGATTAAGTTTTTCATAATTTAACGTTTTTAGTAGCTTCTTTAAATCGATAAACTCGATAACTCGATAAAAATTTGCGAATTTTTTAGGGCTAGAAATATTGCGAAGTAGCAGAAAAATAGTCTTTACTAGAACACCCACATTCCATTCGACAAATTCGATACTAAAGAAAAATTCTCCCTCTCGGAAAGGCTACAGAACGGGTCGTTTCTATAGTGTTACGCGATAGATATAAATGTGGATTTTCTAGAGGCTTCGGCTACATCGAGTTCAACAACTACGCGTCGATGAACGAGGCGATCGCCGGCATGAACATGTTCGACTTGGGCGGGCAGCTTTTGAGGGTTGGTTTATACTCTACTTACTTTTAAAGTATTTTTTTTAGGTAGGCCGATGTGTAACGCCACCAGAAGCGCTCAGCTACATCGTTCCCGCGTCGTCGGTTAGCTAACATCCGCTTTTTGAATAAATTTTTCAATTTCAGTCCGCAATGCCACAATCCGCAGCCCTAGCCCTCGCCGCCGTCACCGCAAAGGTGCAAGCGATGGCCGCAACGCAGGTGTGATTTCGTGACACTTACAAAAATGGAAATGCTCTCCGGCGACTCTGCTGGGAGAGCGCAGCCCCGGGTGCACAAGCCACACTCTACGGTCCGTAGCGCCTGTCTTTCAGATCGTCGCCGGTCTGGGCTCTACCTGTTGTGCACTGCCTCGTCGGACGGGGTACCCGCAAAGGACCCCTAGAATTCCTTTGTCAGCTTTTTAGGCTCTTTTGCAAAATCGGGGCAAGGGGAACTAGCTTTTTCATTGGGACGCAAACTTTGGAAAATAATTATTTCCCTTAAGAGCAAAAATTTGCCTTTTCTGGCCAAGAAAGTGGTGATTTCCGTCAAAATTTCGAATTTTTCAGGCCTCGAAATAGCTTTTCGACGTGCAAAACGGCTATTTTTCGTCAGAACTTTTTTTTCAGCTATTTTTTGGACCAAATTTCAATTTTTATCCTATCGAGTGTTTCAATCCCAAACGTTTGAAACTTTTATCTAAAACAGAAAATATTAGATTTTTCGAACAAAATCTCGGACCGTCGAACCATTTTCTAACTTTTCTGATTTTTTTTTCACTTTTTTTACAGCTAAATTTGTTCAAAAAAGCTCTAATTCTTTGATATGGCATTTCTAGGTGTGTCTGGACTTTAGGAATCAATTCGGCTCCCTCACCCCCGATTTTGCAAAAGCACTGCTTTTTAAAATAACCGGCCCAAACATAAAAATTGCGTGGTGGTACACATTCCAACTTTTTAGGAAGTGCTCACAGCCAGCGTAGCGTACCTTCAACGTTACGGTCTCGTGTTTCTTTTTGCGGACATAGGTTACACGGTGCAAAATCCAAGAAAAAAAAATTGAAAATACCCATCTAACTGTCACTTTTTTCAGACGTTGAAGGCGATCACTGGCGCTCCTGCATCGCCGCCGCCGAAGGTGGCCACACCGAAGAGAGCTCGCTCGCCATCGCCGCCAAAGCCCGCGAAGAGGCCTGCCGAGCCGCTGGCAATTACGTCAACTGCGGACGCGGCTAGCCCGGATAATAGGCGCTCGAAATTTTGTGAGTTTGATGGTGTTTACTTAGCGGAAGCGGTGTTCTTAGCGATTTTTGTCGAAGATAATTTTCCTGAAAATCACCTTTTTAACGGAATTCAAAACTCCCAATTTTCGAAAGTAAGAGTATCGAAAAATTGAATTACTGTTCGCAATCTTTTTCGAAAGTATGGATTGGAAATCTACTGAATTTGATCGGTGTTCTTTTAGCGAACTACCTGCCCAAGTCGTCACCCCTCCACCACCTCCACCACCGCTCGGCGGCGACGACGCCATGGAGGTCGATGATCAGACGGAGCAGACTTCGGCCGCGATACCTCCACCCGGTCTCGTTCAGGTAATTTACAACGTATTTGAAATTGTATTGATTGATTCCAATTCACGTTTTTCAAAATAGCTTTTAAAAATATTGAAAACGTTGTGGGATTTAACTCATATTTCAGCGTTCCTAATTCAAGTTTAAATTTTTCGTTCAGGTCCCGCAGCCAACCATTGTCAAGCCGAAGCTCTCCGACGGCGCCGGCGCCCCGCAGAAGAAGAACCAGAACAAGAAGAAGGGCGGCATGCTGGATCGTATCAAAACATATGTAAGGACTTTTGAAAATTTCGAATACAATTGTTATAGCAATTTGACCCGACCGCCAAGGCGACGTTCGGAGCACCGATAGGAGAGAACGGCGACGAAGAGGAGGAGGAAGGAGAAGATGGTAATTTAGCTTTTACGAGATAGTAACTGTTTTTCAGAAACGTTGATGATCACTGCCTCTGGCGAGCGGAAGCGTGACGTCCAATCGTTGGCGCTCAGCCTCATCGACAAGGGCAACCAACAAGTGGCCGTGAGGGGTGGAGGATCATCCGGTGGAGGAAGGGATAGCCGAGACAAGGTGGGTTTTGGTTTAAATTTAATCTACTGGTATTTAGTGCTATAAAGAGCTTATTTTTATTTTTATTAACCTATGTTTCTTTGTTTTCTATTATTTTCTATTTAAGTTTTTAAATTATAGATGTTTTCCTGGTAGCCTTAGAGAGCTTAAAAATCAAAAATGTAATTTAGTTGCTTAAAGCGACGAATTTTATTTTTCACTTTCAGAAGAAGTCCAAAAACAAGGAACCGCAACCGGCCTGGAAAGTGGCGGCCAAGGAGAAGCGGAAGGCTAGGAGAGACGCAGCGCAAAGTGGCCCGAAGGTAAATTTTCGCATGAATTTGAATTTAACTATTCTTTTTTTAGTTGAACACTGAAGCAGCGATGGCTGCCGTCGAAAAGGCCGGCTTGATGAACGATGCTATCATCGAGAAGGAGGTCTGCTCGGAGGAGGCGACGCTCGCTTCACAAGAAGGATTGGAGATTCGGTGATTTTTACATATTTTTATTTTGTTTAATCTATATGATTTTTTACTTGTTGAATTATTTTATTTTTTTAATAAGTCTGCCATTTTACGATACATTGATGACGCCCATTTTTCAGAGGCAACGAGTCTCGCCATCTACTGATGACCAAGCTGATGCGCATCAACCGCTCGTGCATTCTGCTGCTGAAAAACATGGTCGGCCCTGAGGATCTTGACGAGCACCTAGAGGAGGAGGTTAAGGACGAGTGCTCGAAGTATGGTCGTGTTGAGGAGGTTGGGCTTGCCATTTTGATTTTGTTTACTGGGATTCAGGTGCTGATCGTCAACGACGAGGCGAACGCAGTCGTCAAGATTTTTGTCCGCTACGCCGAGCCGAAACAGGCGAGTTTTCGCACCTTTGTATTGGTTTTATTAGGAAGGTGCTTTCGCAAAAGAAGGTAAATTGTCTAATGTCAATTATGCAGGTGGACGACGCCAAGGCGCAGCTCGACAATCGTTTCTTTGCCGGGCGGACGATCAGCGCGGTCATCTACGACCAGGCCCTCTACGAGTTTGGCGACTACTCGGGTTGAACAGTTTTTTGCGGGATTAAAAATACCTCTTTTTATAACTACCGTTTTTCCCCGATTTGGTTCGCTCTTTCGGCTTCCAAAAAACGCGATCCCATAAAGTTCCACCATTACTAGTCTTTGCAGCTGTTTTGTTGCTGGCTTGTTCATCTCCTCGCACCCTCTTTGCTTTATATAACTTTCTCCTTGCCGCGAGAGATACACAAAAAGAGCCTCGTTTCTTCTTCTTCGTCGTTGTTTCCGTTTCCGCTAACCCGTGTTTATCCCGTTTCCTTGTCCCAGCCCCCTTACCCGGGTGTTATTCAAAAATTAAATTTATGGTGACTCTGGACAGGTTATAAGATTATTACCTAGAATAAATGTTTGCGTATCGGGATTCTTTACGCGGATGAATATTATTACACTTTGGAATCAACTATAATAATTTTCTTGACGCGTCTGTCCGTCCGTCCGTCTGTGTGAAGCCGAATTCAACTCGAAGGGGAAAGGAGCTAGAGCTTAGCTCTCTTCGGATTCGGATAGTGCGCCGTCAGAAACCCCCAAACTGATAAAAAAATTATGAAAAACTTTTAGTTTAAATTATTAAAATTAACTTTGAAAGTTTTTTCCTTAGTAAAAGGGGTGGGGGACAGAGGTTGGGCTGATTTTGGACATAGTGAGCCAGGTCGCGCGCGTTTCGTGGATGAAAATTTTCACGGGGGATTTCATTTCTTTTTTGCTCTCATTCCATCCGGTCGGTCGTTATTTTTGTTTTTAAGGGTTTCGGCTAGGGGAGGTATCTGTAGCCATCAGGAAGGTATTTAGGTAGTTTTTGACTGGGATTCAGCTAGGGAGGTATCTTAAACAATCAAGAAGGTATCGAAGTAGTTTTTGAAGGGGATTTCAGCTAGGGGAGGTATCTGAAGCCATCAGGAAGGTATTTAGGTAGTTTTTGAAGGGATTTCAGCTAGGGGAGGTATCTTAAGCCATCGGGAAGGTATTAGGTAGTTTTTGACTGGGATTTCAGCTAGGGAGGTATCTTAAGCCATCGGGGAAGGTATTTAGGTAGTTTTGAAGGGATTTCAGCTAGGGAGGTATCTTAAGCCCATCAGGAAGGTATTTAGGTAGTTTTTGAAGGGGATTTCAGCTAGGGGAGGTATCTTAAGCCATCGGGAAGGTATTTAGGTAGTTTTGACTTGGGATTTCAGCTAGGGGAGGTATCTTAAGCCATCGGGAAGGTATTTAGGTAGTTTTTGAAGGGGATTTCAGCTAGGGGAGGTATCTTAAGCCATCGGGAAGGTATTTAGGTAGTTTTTGAAGGGGATTTCAGCTAGGGAGGTATCTTAAGCCATCGGGAAGGTATTTAGGTAGTTTTTGACTGGGATTTCAGCTAGGGGGGTATCTTAAGCCATCGGGAAGGTATTTACGTAGTTTTTGAAGGGGATTTCAGCCATGGGGGGTATCTGAAGCCATCAGGAAGGTATTTACGTAGTTTTTGAAGGGGGATTTCAGCCATGGGGGGTATCTGAAGCCATCGGGAAGGTATTTAGGTAGTTTTTTGAAGGGGATTTCAGCCATGGGGGTATCTGAAGCCATCGGGAAGGTATTTACGTAGTTTTTGAAGGGATTTCAGCCATGGGGGTATCTGAAGCCATCAGGGAAGGTATTTAGGTAGTTTTTGAAGGGATTTCAGCCATGGGGGTATCTGAAGCCATCAGGAAGGTATTTACGTAGTTTTTGAAGGGGATTTCAGCCATGGGGGGTATCTGAAGCCATCAGGAAGGTATTTACGTAGTTTTTGAAGGGGATTTCAGCCATGGGGGGTATCTGAAGCCATCGGGAAGGTATTTAGGTAGTTTTTGAAGGGGATTTCAGCCATGGGGGTATTTGAAGCCATCAGGAAGGTATTTAGGTAGTTTTTGAAGGGATTTCAGCCATGGGGGGTATCTGAAGCCATCGGGAAGGTATTTAGGTAGTTTTTGAAGGGGATTTCAGCCATGGGGGTATCTGAAGCCATCGGGAAGGTATTTACGTAGTTTTTGAAGGGATTTCAGCCATGGGGGGTATCTGAAGCCATCAGGAAGGTATTTAGGTAGTTTTTGAAGGGGATTTCAGCCATGGGGGGTATCTGAAGCCATCAGGAAGGTATTTACGTAGTTTTTGAAGGGGATTTCAGCCATGGGGGGTATCTGAAGCCATCAGGAAGGTATTTACGTAGTTTTTGAAGGGGATTTCAGCCATGGGGGGTATCTGAAGCCATCGGGAAGGTATTTAGGTAGTTTTTGAAGGGGATTTCAGCCATGGGGGGTATTTGAAGCCATCAGGAAGGTATTTAGGTAGTTTTTGAAGGGGATTTCAGCCATGGGGGGTATCTGAAGCCATCGGGAAGGTATTTACGTAGTTTTTCAAGGTGATTTCGTCTAAGGGAGGTATCTGTAGCCATTAGCGGGGGTATTTTTGGAAAGGTAGGGATGGATGTGATGGTGTATGGCATGAAGGGAAGCCCGAAGGCCAGATGGTTACAGTCGCGAAGCGACTGGAACCATCTGGTATTGTGATACAGCATCAGAATTTGAAAGTTTAAGCGGACGGAAGTGACGGAAAATTCAAACGAGCTTTTCGGATTCTGGAAGCAATCTGCGTTGCGTATCAGAATTTTTACGCGGATTTCACGATCTTTAAAGGATTGCAGTGCGGGATATTGTGTAGCTGTTTTTTTGACGGATTCATGGATAAAATCTGGTTTTGCAGCTCCGGTTGATTTCAAAAGAAACTCACACGCTGTCCACGTTTCATGGCTGGGTTTTCAAGAATAGGACAAAAACAGCGGGCTCTAGAAGCCAATTGTTCGGGCTCAAAAATGTAAATGCCTTTCCCACGCATTCACGAGCATATAAGGAACGTAATAGAATGTAGTTCTGCTACGAATTCCGATGAATTATTGGCTGGTGGTCCTCCCGGTTTTATTTCTGGGTTTAGATGCAGCGAACGGTAAGTGGTAATTGCTAAGAGATTCTAAACTGCGGCTTTTAATTATTAAATTATATGAGAAAACGTGACGAGCCCCTAACAAAAAAATGTTAGAGACGCCGAGCATGAAATCTTCTAGGATCTGATCGCCTTTGCTTGGACCAATCCCTGTTGACGTTCAACACCGTGGAGATTATAGGCACTTTCCCGGAAAACGGAATGTAAGTCTGTTGTCATATAACATAACAGTAAATTCTAGAGGGAACTGCGGTATCCGCAGCAAGCCAAATGCCACGCTGTTCAATATTGCCTTTGGGAATGGCACCTATAAGATTCAATCTGGGGTAATTGCTGAATTTTGGGTTTCGGGTGAAAGTCACTGTTTCTAGATTGGCAGCCAACAACAATCAAAGACATTCGAATACTCCTTTCCTGGCAAGAACTTTGAGTTGCATGTCAAGTAATAGAACGAGGTTACGACTGACATCGGTTAATTTAGAGTGCTCGACGGCCATATGATGCAAATTATGGTCGTTGTTGATGGACTACATCAGTATTCGTTCCTGCAAATTTCGGATGACCCGGCAATTGACATAGGGCGGAGCCGTGTTATTGATGTATCGGATTATTCATGCCTGTTTTTTCGCAACAAAATTGTTAGGTAAAAGCTATTTTGGGTGTTTTTAGTGCTCGCAAATGGCCTCCTGGGACGTGATAAACCGGGATGTGTCGCCTCCTTCTGGTCCAGCGGGATTTGCCTGTTCGGTCCGTTTCTCTTCACAGGATTGTATGTCGGGATTCATTTTCAGGGCGAAGTTCCACTCAGCACAACACCGACGGAAGGTTGGAGATACTATGATGGTACATAGCGCTACCTTGTAGCCAGTTCACACCACCGCTTATAGCCGTTTGTGTTTCCCCGTTGGTGGCCGGCCAGAGCATTAGTATGGAAAGCTATTTCACTGAGCAAGACTGGAGCCTTCTAACGTCAGGGAACGTCGACTGGTTCAAGTACGTTCGTATTTTATGGGATAGGCTGCAATCTCTTAAAGGGATCGTGCACAACAAGGCCGCTGTATTTGCGCGTGTCATAATAGTCGGTTTCTCTATGAGGGACCGGAGCTAGATTATGATATTCCCTGTGGTTTTACCTATTATCTGCCTTATAAGTTGGGGCTCCTAATAACCCACTTATCTACCATTTGTGCCGAAGGCTGCCCTCTCTGAATTATACAATCACTAGCATGAACATGTGTGGCTGTATCTAGTTTTCTTTATTGAGGCAAAGGCAATTTAAAAGATTCTGAGACTACCAGGAAAGGAATAATTGGCCAGCACAAATAGGTAAACCCCAATGTAAAAATGAGTCCTCCAACTAAGAATTCGCTTCGGATCCCGGCGTCCCGAAGGTGCCGCCGGGTCCTTGCGTAAATCCAAGCAACGGGATGGAAGTAGAGTGGAGCTTACTCAAATCGGATTTGAATAAGATTTGAATTATTGAAATCAAACCGATTTGGCTTGAATCGAGGTAAGCTTGTTCAAATCAAACCGATTTGAATTGGCCAAAGTCAACTCAAATCAAATCAAACCGATTTGATTTGATTTGAGTTATTTGAACAAGATTTGAACAAGAATGGGCAAGGGTTTTCCCTAGATTTATGCAAAATGTCAAATAATATTATGTAAATCTCGGATGCAAAGTGACATTTCGCCTTTGGCCGCTTCCGGAACAGCGCCGAGCGCAGCGCCGGATAGTTTTGGATCAATTCCAAGCGCTAAGACCACATTTGCAAACGTTTTTGGCGGCTATTTTATCATTATTACGCAAGTCGGCAACACTAAAAGCCGAAATTAAGGTAATTACCATCCGTTTCAAATTTGCATACTCGATTTGCCTGTTGTTCAAATTACTCAAATCAACTCCAATCGCAGCAGATTTGATTTGAACTGCCTTTTCTTGTTCAAATCAAATCGGTTTGAGTTGAATAAGAAAATCTTGTTCAAATCGTTCTTATTCAAATCAAATCATATTTGAGTCCGATTTGATTTGAATAAGCTCCACTCTAGATGGAAGGTTGTGGGAGGGGAAGACTAAAGACTCGGGGGGGTCCCCTAACTAGGGAATTTTTTGGGGCGGACATCGGACCTAGCTATGTGAGTATGTGCATCTTATAGAGCTCGACGAGACGAATCGTTTCATGTAACTTTTAGCTGCGGATACCTTTTTTTAATAAAGTTACAGCGGTTTAAAGTTTTTCGCGATACCTTCATAAGCCCTCCCCACACCCCAATCGCCGTGCTCTGGTAGTCTAGTGTGTCTAGGTTAGTGATCGGCGTCCGGGGATGGTGACGAGGGTACGGATCCGCTCACGATTTTTATTTTTTTGCTTTTTGGTCGAAAGCTTCCATTTTGCATCCCGAAGGACTACATTAACTTTTTTTTCATTTTTCGAATCATAACCCCCATTAAATAAACATAAGCGGAACACAGAGGATTTTTCGAGCTATAGTCATGGCTCGGACATGGTGAGATCTTGGTGTGGGTGAAACTTGCAAAAAACACCAATGAATACTGTCACCAACTTCTTTGGTGTGGGTGCTGGAGGTAAAAAAATGAAAAAAAGTTAATGTAGTCCTTCGGGATGCAAAATGGAAGCTTTCGACCAAAAAGCAAAAAATAAAAATCGTGAGCGGATCCGTACCCTCGTCCCCATCCCCCGGACGCCGATCACTAACCCACTAGACTACCAGAGCACGGCGATTGGGGTTATGAAGGTATCGCGAAAAACTTTAAACCGCTGCAACTGATTAAAAAAAGGTCTCCGCAGCTAAAAGTTACATGAAAACGATTCGTCTCGTCGAGCTCCACAAGATGCACATACTCACATAGCTGGGTCCAATGTCCGCCCCAAAACATTCCCTAGTAAGGGTACCGGGCAGTTAGGGGGCGTGGCAGGGAATGGTGCCGCAGGCACCATCCCAGCTGATACAGGACACGCGGCCGGGGATTGAACTCGCAGCATGGATGCCCTTTTCGCTAATAACCTGGCCTGGCGCCCTCTGCGTCACGCAAGCCCTCATTAGTGCCCCGTTTTGCCGAGAAAGCAAACCCATCTGCAAAATCCGGCAACGTTCCAGGTGTGCACGCGTTAAAAAATGACAAATTGGGTTGGAGCGCGACGTCGAGGGAATCTGTACGCATAAAAGCGGAGCGCGAAATTTGCAATTAGCCGGCACCTCCAAAATTGCGTTCTCAAACCTTTCCGGTCCAACGTATGATTACAAAAACTAGGAGGTGCAAACTGCTATGATTATTTAAAGACATGCTCAAACTTTCTCGAAATGAGGGTATTGCACAAAAACCGTTTTGCGCAAACAGTTAATCAGGTTCGTCCCAATAGCGAGCTATTTTAGTCGAAACTAGGGTCTTTTTGTAATTATTTATTTAGTGTTGGGTTTCAATATGTTTCCAATTGGGAGCAGACCCATGGAATCGAGACAGTATTGCTTGCGGAGCTATCGAGCAACACTGCAGTTCTAAACTCTTGGCCGGAACAGGTATAAAAGATTTAGTGTTTTTCATGTTGCTTTCGCTATTGACAACGTTGGTATCAGGTTGGAAGGTAAGTCCTGTCGCCGAGATTTGGAAGGCTGGCTAAAATCGTAGTTAGCTCCATTCTGCACATGCGATATGTCATTTTGTAGCTCCCTGCCTGAACCGTTTCGGGAGGAAGGTCCTAGCCCGCCAAAATCCAGGAGGACCGAGATACGGGCCCAAGAAGTTTTTGGAAAAATTGAGCGAAAGCGTTTTTGCAAGTTATCTCTGCATAGAGTGATTTGCATACGATACCTTTAACGCCAATCGATAGCCCTCGAGGAGTAGATATCGATATGTAGATCTTGAGATCATCAAAATTGGACACTGGACGGCCGAGATATGGGCCTTTGAAATTTGGACCATTTCTTAGAACTATTCCCGATTTACCATGCATTTTTTCAAAATCCGCTCGGCGCGTCCAAAATTAAAGCGGCAATTTTCGGCACCTGCCGGTCAAATCCAGCGAAATGTATGGGATTTCGAAAAAGTTCTAAAAAATGGGCTAAACTTCAACGGGCCATATCTCGGCCGTCCAGTGTCCAATTTTGATGTTCTCAACATCTATCGATATCTACTCCTCGAGGGCTATAGATTGGCGTTAAAGGTATCGTATGCAAATCACTCTATGCAGAGATAACTTGCAAAAAACGCTTTCGCTCAATTTTTCCAAAAACTTCTTGGGCCCGTATCTCGGTCCTCCTGGATTTTGGCGGGCTAGGACCTTCCTCCCGAAACGGTTCAGGCAGGGGAGCTACAAAATGACATATCGCATGTGCAGAATGGAGCTAACTACGATTTTAGCCAGCCTTCCAAAATGTCGGCGACAGGACTTACCTTCCAACCTGATATATTAGGCGCAATATTGGCAATGCGGTGATTCCTTAAAGGGGCTACGAAATGCCAGAAATTGAGTGACGACCCGAAAATCGGTGCCCTGTACGTCGGAGGCCTCTGTACACCCAGGGGCCCGGGAAGTTCGAAAATTTGAAATTGCCTGTTGTCACCTCGAAATCACGTTCTCGGCTGTTTCTGGGCCAAATTTGATGAATAAAACACCAAAACTATTTAAAATTGAGTTAGGATTTCAAAAATGGGCTCAGAATACGCAAATTATAGTGTTTTCACAAAGAAACCGGGCAAAAACAACTTCGCGCAAAAATCGAAAGAGTGAGGGCTCTCGTTCCGCAGCGCCCGCGGGCAATTTGCCAGAAATCAAAGAGCCCTCCCAAAAGGGCTTTGATTTGGCAGTTCGGAGCCCCTTTAATTCGTATAATACGATTTTAAAAACGCCAATATCATATTTAGTGATGCAAGGCATCTTATCTCACCCGCGTTACACATTGCCCGAGACTGGTACTACACGTTTTTTAGTTTTCCGCCGACTACTCATCAGTCTGGCCCTCTAGCAATCTAATTAAATGGAAATATACGTAATGATTCTTTACCGAGCCTATCATCGAGTTACCTAGTTACCTAGGTGGGACGCAGGGACAGATCACTCTAGAAACCGATAACACCCAATTGGAGCCGTGGATCTTTGAGGATCCTTATTTTCCTGTCGGCAAACCGTTAATTTTCGAGGTATGTTTGCAGCCCTCGAAAAATTTAGAATCGTCAACTAGCCTAATTTCTTTGGCCAGAGGCTAAAAAACCGTTTGTAGTGTTATGCAAGCGATTGCGCGATTACATCCGAAGGAATGCACTCCTACGAGATGGCCGCCTGCGAGGTAAGCAACATAATCGATACAAGGTCGTAATAATTTTCGGTGCTAATGCAGTTAGGGGGGCAGTCCGAAATTGGTAGTAAGAGGCTACGAGGCGCTCCGATTAAGTAACTTGTTTTTTAGCTTAAGCATAGGCTTAAGTTAGCTTTAACTATGCTTATCTTCAGCTTAGGCTTAAGCTTAAGCCCAAGCTAAGCTTATCTTGAGCCTTAAATTGACTTACGAGGTCAAAATGAGGTCATTTAGTGCTTAGACTAAAGCTAAGCTTAGCTTGGCTTAAGCTAAGCTTAGGCTTCGTTTGTATGAAGCTAAGCCTAGGCTTATTATGCTTAGCTTTGATTTTCCAGAGGCTTCGAGTTTAAAAACGGCATCTGGAGCGTCTTGTAGTCAAAATCCGGACTGCCCCCCGATTGCATTAGCACCTAATTTTCTGCAGCCACCTCCTCCGAAATGCGGCAAGGGCAACAATCGGTGGGTCCAATATTATCTCATTTTCAAAATTCTGGGAACGAAACTATGATTTCACAGTTGTTTTTGCAGCAAGCGTCGTAACGCTGCATCTTCGTCCGATCGACGCGATCAGCTGAAAGCGCTTCTGGGCGGCCGGCTGAAGTTTCCGAAAAAGTTAGGACGACTGTTTGACGCCAAATAAAAAGTTACATGCCGTAACTGACCCTTCTGCACAGCTGTATTCAATGATGCAACAGTGTCAAGCGTAACTTTTTCTTCAAGCACAAAAGCCTCAACAGTTTCAAAACGACTTTTATTTACAAAAAAAACCACACACAAAGGCCGGTAAAGCAAATGCAGCATCACAGACAGCAAATAAAAAGGCATTTTGGTGGACATCTTTATTGGTTAGTAGGCCGGGGGAGAAGCACAAAAACGAAATTTCATTCACCTAGAGAGAGAGGGACAAAGGCACAGCGAGAGAGCAGGGCAGACCAGATGATTGCATGTCGAGGACACGTATACATATAGAGGGTAGGGGATGGGAAAGGCCTGGGGGCAAGAAATACAAATAAATAGTGAGAATACAATATATGAGTAGGCTGCAGTAGCCAACGAGCATGATCCGATTATTCAGGCACCGAGTTGTACATGAGGATGGCGAAGCAGACCATTGCCGTCCCGAGTACAAAGTACGCGCCGATGTAGACGCCTGAAAATTCGGTTCAGAAAACGTATTTCTATTTTTGGAAAAGGTCCCGGATTTGTCTTATGATTTTTGCTAAACAACAAAATATAAAAAGTCGATTTATAAGGGCGGAAAAATGTACTTTTTTAACTAGGAAACAAGAAAAACAACTTAAAATCAGTTTGAAATATAGAATTGAGATTTTTTTGACCGCTAGATCCACGGAAATTGAAGCTTAATCGTCTCGTAAATCAAAAAGTACAAAACGAAGTTTCTTTTCCGCCTAAAATGGTTTTTGAAACGTAAACCACTGAGGCGTTTTTAAATTTTTGAAAAATGCGTCTCTTTGTAGTTGTCCTCTTTTGTAAAATTCTCATTTTTCGGAGTTTCTGATTTTACTAGAGGCTACAAAGTCCAAAAGTGAGATTTTTGAGCGCGTAACCTTTTTTTCCAGAAACGGTTCTCAACCTCGTTTTCCTTCTAAATCTCGAGCAAAATACCGTACCCTCGAAGACGAACAGCGACAGGATGACGACAAAGATGACGGACACGGCCGAGGCGAACGATTTGTACAGGTTGTCGAGGTGCTTCATCACCAGCGAGATGTAGATGCCGCCGACGGAGAGCAGGCCTAAACACGTAGAATTTGACGGCACCAGGTAAAAATTAGAAATGACGCATGAAAAGAACATACCAACAATGATGAACACCTTCTCGTCGTACCCGTAGAAGAAGCCCTTCTCGCGGATGGCGCTGTGCTCGTTGAGGCAGCCGAGGGCTGTGACGATCTATAAAAACACGTTTTTAAAACCCAAAACCTTCAAAAACATAAAGTCGACAACAACCAACCACTCCGCAGCTGTACATTTGCAGATTCCGAATCCAGAACGGCGTCGAGCCACCGTCTTTCAGCATTTTCTCGTAGTAAACCCCTAGATTTCTTTATCCCATTTTGAACAATTTTTCTAACCTGCAAATCCAGCCGTAAAACAGGTCGACAAGACGGCGATAATCCCGACAAAGTAGTTTTCGACATTGCCGGCCTTGACCACGGATTTTTGTTGGATAGTGTCGAGCTTAATTATAAAAAAGTGTGCATTGGCAAATCAAAAAACCTGTACAAAAGCGACGCCGACGAAAAGCAGGAAAATCGCGACCCAGCGCTTGCCGGAGAACTTCCGGCCGAGGAACGCCATCATGAACAGGGCTGTGGTGACGACTTTTAGCTGGGTTGTCACCTGAAAAACTATATAAAAAAAGATTTCACGAATAAAAACTGATTCTACAATGTCTCGTATTATTATTAAACGCAAAAAAAACTTTAAATCTCACAAAAAATACAAAAAATCTAGATTTTTTCACCCAAATGCCGGATCTTCGATAAAACTGAAATTTTCAAAGATTTTTGAAGTTTTCTAAATAGGATTTCCGCTTGAAAAAAAGTACATTCTAGCAAAAAAGCCTTTCTTTTGAAAACTATTAAAAACAGCTTAAAACTGCGATGAACTAAGCTTTATTTTACCTGGTAAACGCCCGCATCCAAATTGCTGAGCGCCACGAAATCGAGGTTGTTCTGCAGCGCGTAGACGACGGATGGGACGGACATCTTGGCCAGCTCCCACGGTTGCCCAAAGTAGTGCTTTTGCAGGGTCTAGAAAATTAAACAATCTTTCAAAAATTCTCTACATACCGTGCCAAACTTGCTGATCGACAGGTTGCCCTCCCTGAAGATCATCGCCAGCGTGATGACCGTCTTGATGAACTCGGCGCACAACACCACGGTCGTCGAGGCGTACAGCTAAAAATTTAATAGAAAAAGTTATAAAATTGCGCCAACGTCTTCAGGGATCGTCGTAGAGCGGGTGTAGCGCACGGAGATTGTGTAGCCCGTCCACAGCACCGTCATTGAGGCTATTACATAGCATTTGAAGGCGAACGAGGCTTGCGGGGCGGCGGATGAGCCTAAAAAAAGTAAAATATAAACTGCAAGCCACAAACAATGGAAAACCTGCTAACACCAACAAAAAATGTCCAAATTTAGAAATCGATTTTTCAAAGTTTACTTTAAACTATCTTACAAAGTGAAACTACAACATGACAGGTTTTGGTGCGATATTTGGCGTTTATTAACCGTTTTTAGCTTGTTTTATTCAAAGCTAAAAATAGATTAAAACTACAGGCTAAAAAATATGAAAAATACGTCGAAGATTATTTTTGAACGTCTTACAAAGCGGAAAAACGCTAATTATAAAATTTACTGCGTAAATGTCGCATATTCTTGCTCTTTTTAGCCTGTTTTAAGTCAAAGCGGTAGATTAAAAGCTACAGACTACAAACTATAGAAAAACGCAAGTTGACACAAAACCAGGCAAAAATCGGGATTTCCAAGCGTCTTAGAAGCGCAAAAACCGTTATGTACAAGATTTTTAGCGTCATCTTGGGCTTTTTATCGTTTCAACCATTTCTGAACCAAAAACCAACCTCTCCTCCCGAAGACGTGGGCAGCAACGTCTCCTCGTCATCTCGGTCTTTGCCCATCCTGAAAATACAAAAAATTGACGAGTATTACACACAAAAAACTAAAGCCCGCCCACCACCAAGACAGCCCAGGGGCCCCGAAATGAATAGAGGAACAACAGAAAAACCAAGAAAAAGAGGAAAAAAACTTGCTCGTAGCGCACGACAAGCACCGGCTTGTACATTGTCATTTTGCGGGTGGGGGAAAATGACAGGAAAGTGGGAGTCAGGGTTACCGTCTAAATGTAAAAACAAAAATATGGAAATCAGGGGTTGCGGTTCGTTTTTCATCGAATTCTCGCCAGCTTACCCGTGCAGTAACGGGGCATTCTCTTCCGTCATTTTTCTGATTCTTGAATTTTTTAGAAAAGGAAATGAATATTGATTTAGGAGAAGAAAGGAATGGAAGAATGGAGGATGAAAAATTCACAGGTTGAAGGCGAGGGCGCCGCTAACAAAAAGCCGCACGTTTCCGAGCAACACGTATGAGGGTGGGTGGCGATTGTCAAGCCGTTTTTCAAGTGGCTAATTGAGATTTTTTGCTTTTTAAAAGGTTTACTTTTATTATTTCGCTATTTCCAAGTATCAAGGCGTTTTCAGTCGCTAATTAGGGGTTTTTAGTGCTTAGAAAAATTTGATTCCAGTAAAGTTATAATAAAGATGGTTTTTAAGGTACAAAGGAACTTTTCAAGGCAAAAGTTCATGTTTATGGCTTTTTAAACTGTTGAATTTTAGCGAAGTTATGATCTACGCTATTTTTTAGGTTTAAAACGGTTCAAAATGGCCGACGATCCGTATTACCGCGAATATATGGACCGGAGAAATCGTGAAGGTAAATCGATGGATTTATCTTTCAAAATGGTGTAAAAAATCGGGGGAAGCTTTTATGAGTTTTTAATAGTTGAAATATAACAATTCAGAGAGTTTAGGGTTCGGACGCTTCGAACCCACCGGCCGTCAATCCACAAATGATGCGGCGGCCAAAGCACAAGTTGCAGCTAATGAATACGCTTTGTAAAGCTTTAAAAATACTTTTAAAACTTTAAAAAAGCTGATAACTCCATTTTCTAGGCCGCAATATGGCTACAGATCGGACGGCTACACTTCGACAGCCTCGCATCTGGGCGATGACCCGATTTCGGCGGTTCGTCGTAAGAAAACGTTGTCGAAAACGAGCTTTTTACATTTAAAAAGTCTAAAAACTTGTTTGGCTTTACATACTTAAAAAAAATATACTTTAAAAACTGTTTTTTCAAGTAGCTAATTGCGCTTTTTGCCTTTTTAAAACTAAAACTTTAGGTACGAACGCTGAGAAGCCAGATGCGCAAGAAAATGGTCGATCACGAGAAGTCGGACCGGACTGTGAAGGTAACAAAAAGCCAAGCTTTTTATGTTTTTAACGAGTTTTAGGCCCATCTCTGCCAAGCCGCTTGCGATTCGCTAAACAAAACCGAGAGCCAATTGGTGTCGCTGGATAATCAGCGGAAAAATGCGCTTATGGTTGGCGATACGGGCCGGGCGAATCAGCTGAAAGCACAGATGGAGCAGGTAGGCTTTTTAGATAGCTTTAAAGCTTAAAATCCATGTATTAAACGTGTAGGGACTTTATAGACGTTTTAAAAATTGTATTTTGATAATTTATCCGTTTTTAAGGGTTTTTGAAAAGATTTTTAGGTAAAAGACGACGGAATCCGCAACGCCTACGCCGATTTGGTTACTGAGGATGGGCAGGTTGGGCGTTAAACTTTTTATGGTATCATCTATAGTTTGAATAAGTTTTTTTAAACATTAAATACACTAAAATTTGAGATGCAAGCCTACGGGGTGCGCTCAACTTGGGCCCCGGAAACGATCGAGTCGCCAAGAAAGCCAGCAACGCCCCAGCCACTGGCACCGGCGCGGCCTCGCAGCGAGGAGAGCAGGTTAGGGTTATACCATAAACTTTATAATATCGTAATAAAAAGCGTGTTTTAATAGTTATAGGTACCTCAATGGTATTTTAATATACGTTGAAAGCATTAGAGCAAATTAGCTAAAAATGACGATTTTAGAAGGCCAGCAACTCGCACGAGAACCCCCGAACAACGTACGCAAAGCAGGGATCGTAGGCGGTAGGTATAACTTAGTTTTTCTCACCGTCTAGCGTTTTAAAACGACGTTCTATAAGTTTTTAAAAAGCGTACGAAATTGAAATCAATTTTTCCAGGCCCACCACCAAAAAGGGGAACCACGAGGGCCGATTCCGGCCGGCTAACGCGCCGGTTCGCGAGGTAAACTTAAAAATTAAATTTTACACACTTTATAAGGCATGGTAAATCAACTTAAGGTAGATAAAGGAAGCTTGAAATAGGTCCGAAGACAACCCCGACAGCCCAGCCCTGATGGGAAGGAAGCGCCGCGCTCATTTCACAGCAATCGCAGCGCGGCACCGATCACGGAGTATGATGTGGGTTTAGAATTTAAAACGGAATAAATTAAAAGGATTTGCAAGCAAAAAAAGCCTTTAAAGGGACGGGCAAGACAAATCTATAGGAATTGGAGTTAATATACCTCTACTTTTTAGCCCGATATCCGGCGGAATGATCGGCTTTCGGAAGTGATGCAGCGCAGGAGGGGCGAGGTAGGGATTTTGAATTCGGAAATAGTAAAGAATGGAATATTGAGAACTAAAAAATAGCTGCAAAAGCATAAAGAGCAGAAGTAAAGTATTTTTTTTTTTGTTACAGTTTGTGCAGCCGAGAACGCAGAGCGAGGCGGACGTCATTTTGAGGGACGACCCCTACCGGCCTCCAAATCAATACGGGTCAGTTTTAAATGGGCTTGGAAGGGAAAATCGGGCAAAAAGTAGTTATTGCACGATTGCTTGATCCTGCTTACAGGATGCTTTCGTAAATAGGAATAATTCACTTACAGTAGGTCGCTCTGAATCCAAAAACAAAATTAGAATTTTATATAGCGGGCCTGATTCGATGACGGTGCGCTTCAGTTCTTTCCGGAAAATTTGTATTTTTGTAAACGGATTATATCGCTACAGTATTTCCCGTAAAATTTTATTAAAGTACACCATACACTCATAATACGAATATAAAAAATGGATCCGGAAGTGACTAGTATCGCAAAGAAAAGTAGTGCACTATGGGTGGATCCTACTATATATAAAAAAATAGTGTTTGTGTGTGTGTGTGTGATACTTTGCATGCAACTTCCGTCACCATGTCCGGAGGATATCTCGATAGGGAATAAATTTTAAGGTATGTATGATACGTCATTAGGCGCGTAATGGCTCTGGGATGACTGCACGCTTATCAGATTTTACTAAATTAATTGTTTTAAACATTAAATTTCAGTTTTTGTAAAAATTTCGGACATGCTCTTTGTTAGGAAACAATTAACATGCACCGGAAGTGGCGGTAGCCTATTTAATCAGGTAGAGAGTGTCATTTTTCATTTTTTTTCTTAACGGGATTCGAGAGACGTATGCAGAAAGAAGAATATTATGGGAGATAGA